>VYZW01020005.1:15968-37228 GCA_013401315.1 Balaeniceps rex
GATGCAAAGGAACTTTTGGACATACTGCTCTTGGACACAGACCTACCTAAGAACGGGGACAAACAAAAAAAAAATCCACCATCACTATGCCAGAACAAAAAAATCCTAAAAGCTGAATGGACTTTCTAAAGGCTCTGTTCACTGCAAGCTTTAAAAAAANAATGGTGTTTTAAAAATCAACAAAAGACTCACTTGGATTATAGTGTGGGAGAACAATTCATTAAGATGGAATTGACATTACCTCTAAGGGATTTCTTGCGTTTTCTACTGAAAGCAATCCAATTCAATCTCAACAGATGGGTGTGATATTCTGGATTCTGAGTTGACTGATCACAAATAGGATCTCAAGATCTTTTGAGAGAATTAAATGAAAAACAACAGGGATTTGTCATGAATGCAGCATATACTGTTGATGTGATTTGACCCAATGTTTTGTTACATGGTCTTTGCTGACACCTGTTGGTTTATTTTTTGTTTTTCTTCTTCCTTTTTTTCCTTTTTAAGAAAAGCATCTCTAATTTTAGAAATCGCTTGACAATTATTTGGCTTCACAAATGGCTTAATTACATCGCCCATCTCAATTCTTTTTAAATATGCATACATATACGTATATATGTATTAGTACTAAGCAGAGGCTTCAATCAAGCACCTTGCGCTAGAAGCAATTAAACATCAGCAGAAAGCATGACCTCTATCCCCAAGCTGAGATAAGAAACAAAAGGATGAAAAGGTTGCAAAACAAAGAAGGAAACTAAAAAAGGCCCAAAAGAATAACAGAGGAACAAATATAAATGAGGCTCATAAACATGTTTTAATATTCCAATTCAAGAACTAAAAAACTTAGGATTATTATCTCTAAATTTCACACTACAGATGAGTTATGAAAAGGGATCTGGAAGAAAGAGCTGCAGCAGTTTTGATTATTCCAACTATTAACGAAAAAAATGTAGTTTAGGTGGAGAGGTGGTGCTATGCAGTTTTGAAAGGTTAAAAATCCATGCCAAACCCAACTGACATATCAGATTAACATAGTTAAAGCATACCAGCTTTTGTAGTCACAGACAAAAAAGTCAGTGATGTGTCAAGCATCTCATTTTGCCACCTTTGATTCCTCAGCAGAAATGACCAGATAAATATTCACAGATGGACTGAAGGCTTAATTTTATGTAAATCCAGAGCAGAACTCAAATTAACACCTCCTTTCCATAGCAAGATGTCGTAACCATTTTGCCACTGTGCTCCAGAACAGTAGTGGGTCAAAATAAATTGGATTTACATAAATTTAGCTGAAAAGGGCCATGGCGCTGACCGCTAGCAGCATTTCTTTTTTTTTTTCCTTGGCACAAATAGTAGTTGATACCCTCAGGAACACAAATCACAAAAATGTTTATACTTTCACTGTTAAATAATACCTGCACCTCTTTTTACTAAGTCAAGTAAACCAAACAGGTCGCACCGGGGTCATTAACTCGTCGCATACTTAGGTGGCAAACTCGGGATCCTCACTTGCTTTGAGTAACTGACAGAAGCCAGCAGTTAACTTCTAAGAGAAATGGCTAGCTTTCTTTCTGCTTTTCTAGTCTATGGTTATGATACCTAGTACTCTGAAAGAAACTTCCCCTTAAGGAGAGAAAAACCTGCCCTGAAGGCACTGTCTCTTCTGGGGGTATCCAGCTGAAGGTTAAGAAAACACCTTGGACATTGATGAACCTTTTTCTATTCTTTTTCCTCACTGTTTCTCAAGAAAAGATTTCCTTTTTCTGTTCCATGTGATTGAGCCCATCTAACCTAGCCTCGTGTTAAGCTAGCAGGCAAACTCAAAGAGGGAGCAAACTACAAAAAACTCCGGTACGGCAAATGCCAGGACAACTTTCGACCAAGAGGTAAGGAAGATTGCTTCATATGTGACAAGTAAAATCCTGACACTTTTCTTGTATAAAATACAGGAAACCATTTAATTTAACAATTAAATACATTATTATTTAAAATGTCTTCATTAAATTGAATTTGGAGAGGTTAATTTATGTGTTTTTCTACTTTATTTTTAAAACAATCCTACCAGGAAGAAATATTCTTGGTAACTGAGGTTTATAAAATAAACTTCATAGCCCATACTACTTCACTTATAAGAGGACAGTATGTAAGGACATCGTTAGTTGCTCATGAATATTTACATTGATGACATCCAAAAAGCATAGCAGATCCTTTCTTCCTATGAAATTATGACTGAAAAACTAAAGTTACCAATCACGCAGCATGCGCATGTCCAAAGACCGCACATCAGTGTAGTACTTCTCATTAAGCTATTGTAGGCATACGTACTGGGGGAAGAGGAAACACAGCTAATAGTGAAGCTCTGTACACCACAATTTACTGTGTTTTCATGAATTTTACCTATACACTTCATTTGGGAAGCAATCACATCTTTCTCAGTCCAACCACCAAGATGCAGTCCAATTACACATAAAATTGCTTAACATGACAGTGATTAAGAAGGATCACAACAATTCATGATTTTACACAAACTTCAAATATTAGCTAGTGTCTGTGACCTTCTACCGAATACAAATATTGTGAGAAGAAAAGCCCTTTTGGTTTGTTTTTTTTTGTTTGTTTGTTTGTTTGTTTGTTTTTTGTTTGGGTTTTTTTTGTAAAATGGGACATTTAGCAAGCTCTAATGGAAATTTTGCATTAAAACAGTACAATACTTAGCATGTCCAACTAATTAAGCAGTTATTTCTAAAAACTCTGTGAACCTATGAAACAGCCCGTGTCAGAAAATACTGCATCAAAGCCTGTTCTGATGTCCAGTTATAAACCATGTCACCAGGACTGGTTCATGCTCATGTTGGTGTTTGTCAATCTCCGAACAGAAGTTTGCATGATGGGATCCTTTGCTCTTTTGGAGGCGTGGGGCATGCAGAAGAATAGCCATGTCTGATCAGACAAGAGGTTCAATACCGTACTTATTGGTAACAAATATATCAGGTAGGAAGTAATAACGATTTCTACTGAGCAATGATATCAAAGTATTGTCTGAAAAGGAAACTTCTTCCTAACATCCAGTTTCTGTAATTTTTACAGTATTTCACAGAAACATTAAGTAGGCAATTTTATCACCTTGATGCAGATAAAGAAAATGGACATCAACAACAGTGAGCAGGACGCTTGTGTGCAATTTATAATTATACCAGCGCCGCTAGCCTGCAGAGTTCTGTGCAGAGTTCTGCGTTAGGTGAAAGGGTATTACAGAACAGAAAGACACATGAAAGACATTTCAAATTCGTCACATATCAGATAAAGTGAACACAAATAGCAGTCAAGAGAATAAAATGAAAAGGTGAGATTAGGAATCTGACAGATTTTCGCCTAAAAGCAACTTGTTCTATAACAAGAGAATTTGGTACAATTATCTCTACGCCATGAGAACAGAGCAGAGATCTCCGTTGAGGATGACCTGCCCTCCATCAAATACAAACCCGTATTTGTTGCTCTACACAACATGCGGTGCTGTGATCACATACTGACTGAGCCATCTTCATGGCCACTGCTATTGCCAGCCAATAATCTGAGCAATGGGCACACGGGCCGATGGGCGCTCCCCCTTCGCTCTGCTCAAGGCCTCATCCAGACAGAAGAGGCAGGAGGAGACCGGCATGTCACCACAGAGTTTGGCAGCAAGCAGGCTGACAAGTGGCAAGTCATCGCATTACCATCTACAGTTTGACCATAATCTTGTATTCCATGCTCCTCCTTTTCCATTTTTCTCTTCTACAAACCAAGACCAAGTTGTAAACCTGGGACTACCTTTTGGCCGGCGTTCACAGGGTGGTTCTAACCTGGTTGAGCTCCTGGGTGCTTCCTCACACACAACAGCAGGTCCTGCTGCATTTGTGATCCCAGCTTGGGAAGCTGCTCTTGCAGGCTGCTCCGGCACCCAGGAGAAGCGGAGCCTGCAGAGGGCAAGGAGCTACTGCAGAGGCACCAGGAGCTCCCAGCAGGACCTGCAGCAACTCACGGGCCACAGCAAGGCACAGGCAGACAGCAACCTACAGCTTGCCACGAGAACCCCACTTTTGTCCCCTAATTGACAGCAGAGACCAAGCCTTTTCTTGAGTTAATGAAATGGAAGCTTTGGGTTTTTTGAACAGCAAAATGCCTCCACTGATACTGGAAACAATTACTGCCGCTTCTTTTGATAGTCAGCCAAATACTCTGTTTTTGGCTGGGTTGAGGGGAAATGAATATTGTGGCTTCTCCTGCTATTTGTGCTTCTGGCTAATGTGCTTTATTTTCCCAACTTGATATTCCTAAAATTATGAGTTGTAATGAAGGATCAAGAACATATGCATTCCTGAATATTGGAAATCAGCCCCAAATTACGTTACTACAATCTAAGTTCGGACCTTTTCTTTTACTGAACGCAGGCTGTCCAAAAAAATCTTTATGAAACGGTACCAAAAACGTGCATCAACCTTCACTTCCCATTTGTATTCACCTTACGATTTACTTCATTTCTGTTCACTTTACCCATATCATCTCTAGGGTTACAGGCTATTTTTATGTTAAAAATGACTAGTAGGTCATTTAATACTACAGCCAAATTAATTCCACTTTCTAATGTATGTGACAATATCCTCAGCTGGTTTCCTGTGGAGGTGGAAGGGTAAGCCCAAGAAACTTATAAACACAAGAATGTAGCGAGCATTTCACCAAAGATCCTAACTTTCTAAAAGACAGTGGAAGAAAAGATATTTTTAAATTCTTAGGAAGACTGTGAACTGAAATCAGATTTGTCTTACAGAAAGATCAATGAACACCATCTTACGGATTTACTTTGGAATTATCCAATCTGTATAAAGAAATATCTGTTCCAGAAGGAACTATTAATGGTATATTTTATTACTTTGCAGTTTTAGCTTACTGATGCAGAACTGATCCAACTTGAAGCCATACACTTGCAACTCAATATGCACCTTGATCATTTCCACAAGCTGATTTCAACGTATCCGCTGTGAAAATTATTTGAATTTTATCTACCTACAACCATACACATCTGGAAATATTTTTGCATACTAGACATCACCATGACCAAGAGCACTGAATTATGTTGACATCTGCAAGAACCGATCAGACCTCTCACTTCATGATTAATCCTTACGTGGTCCCTAGCAAAGTAGCATCCAATGCTCTCTGACATTCCCAAAATACTTAGGTGAGAAGAGGTGTGACACTGTAAACTGAAGAGTAGACTGAAACCCACAAGAGGAGAGCTCTGTTCCTGGCTGACTGCTACGGTACAAGCTCATGTTATCGAACAAGCCGATTCCTTTTCTATTCTAAATTGACCTCAAGGCACACACTCTCTTAAAGTGCACTTTGCCAAACACAGCAGAGTTGAGCAGGGGTATATATGCTACCAGGTCAAGCAGACCACAAGATGGGGACCAGGGGGGTAAAGCCCCTCCCACTGTAAGGGAAGATCAGGTTCGTGACCACCTGAGGAACCTGAACATACATAAGTCTATGGGACCTGATGAGATGCATCCCAGAGTCCTGAGGGAGTTGGCTGAGGAAGTTGCCAAGTCACTCTCCATGATATTTGAAAAGTCCTGGCAGTCAGGTGAAGTCCCCCATGACTGGAAGACAGGAAACATTGCACCCATTTTTAAAAAGGGAAGAAAGGAGGACCCTGGGAATTACCGACCTGTCAGCCTCACCTCTGTGCCTGGCAAGATCATGGAACAGATCCTCCTAGAAGCAATGCTAAAGCACATGGAGGACAGGGAGGTGATTCGAGACAGCCAGCATGGCTTCACCAAGGGCAAGTCCTGCCTGACTAACCTGGTGGCTTTCTATGATGGAGTAACTGCATCAGTGGACAAGGGAAAAGCAATGGATGTCATCTATCTGGACTTCCAAAAAGCCTTCGACACGGTCCCCCACAACATCCTTCTCTCTAAATTGGAGAGATATGGATTTGATGGGTGGACTGTTCGGTGGATAAGGAACTGGTTGGATGGTCGCAACCAGAGGGTAGTGGTCAACGGCTCGATGTCCAAATGGAGACTGGTAACAAGTGGTGTTCCTCAGGGGTCCGTACTGGGACCAGTGCTGTTTAATATTTTCATCAATGACATAGACAGCGAGATCGAGTGCACCCTCAGCAAGTTTGCAGATGACACCAAGCTGAGTGGGGCAGTTGACACGCCTGAGGGACGGGATGTCATCCAAAGGGACCTGGACAGGCTGGAGAGGTGGGCCTGTGCGAACCTCATGAGGTTCAACAAGGCCAAGTGCAAGGTCCTGCACCTGGGTCGGGGCAACCCCCGATATCAATACAGGCTGGGGGATGAGGGGATTGAGAGCAGCCCTGCGGAGAAGGACTTGGGGGTACTGGTGGATGAAAAGCTGGACATGAGCCAGCAGTGTGCGCTTGCAGCCCAGAAGGCCAACCCTATCCTGGGCTGCATCCCCAGCAGCGTGGCCAGCAGGTCGAGGGAGGGGATTCTGCCCCTCTGCTCTGCTCTGGTGAGACCTCACCTGGAGCCCTGCGTCCAGCTCTGGAGCCCTCAGCACAAGAAGGACATGGAGCTGTTGGAGCGGGTCCAGAGGAGGCCACAAAAATGCTCCGAGGGCTGGAGCCCCTCTGCTACGAGGCCAGGCTGAGAGAGTTGGGGCTGTTCAGCCTGGAGAAGAGAAGGCCCCGGGGAGACCTTAGTGCGGCCTTGCAGTGCTTCAAGGGGGCCTAGAGGAAAGGTGGGGACAGGCTTTTTAGCAAGGCCTGTGGTGACAGGACAAGGGGTGATGGGTTTAAACTAAAGGAGGGCAGATTTAGGCTGGATACAAGGAAGAAATTGTTTACACTGAGGGTGGTGAAGCACTGGCACAGGTTGCCCAGAGAGGTGGTGGAGGCCCCATCCCTGGAAACATTCCAGGTGAGGTTGGACGGGGCTGTGAGCAACCTGACCTGGTTAAAGATGTCCCTGCTCACTGCAGGGGGTTGGACTGGATGGCCTCTAAAGGTCCCTTCCCACCCAAAGCATTCTATGATTCTATGATCATGACATGTGTCTTGAGAAATCAAGGTTGGTGGAATGCAATATGTACTCTGAAACTGAAACCTTGAATAGCAGAGGATTCTGGGAGCAGGTGGGAGGATCCATACTAAGAGCCGGCACTTGACAGAACCATAGCTTTGATACGGCAAGCAACTGTTCTTTCTTCTTTAAGTCTGTGTCATGTTCCGACTGTAACAGTCTGAATTCAGTACCCTTCCCGAGCAACTGGTTGAACACTTGTGTAACGCTTGTGGTGCTCCTTCCGAAGTTTTCATACTGTACTTAACAAAACCTCACCAAATCAGTACATCTGACAGCCTTACAAAACTCAGAAAACAGCGTATTTTCTCCTTAGAAGTTGGCTTCACAGATGTATGAGCCTAGCCCCATCTACCATGGTCATTTCTCTGACATTATCGCAGGAGCAAGTTTCATCTAAGGTCTGCTGTCTACTAGGAAGCCCCACCACTGGAGTATGCAGACTGACCTCTGTAGCAACCATTCGTGGTTAGGATGTTCCTGCTTAACGGCATTCTGCAATTTTTTAATTGATCAGCCTGATGTAACTTCGAAGCTGTCCATGCTTTGAGCAGGAGAGTTGACTGCAGAATCCGCAGAGGTGGAACCAAAATTATTCTATGATTCTAAAATAATAACCAGTACCACCAGTAAACATACCCGGGATATCAATACGACCTTGTACTGGTTTTGGCTGGGAAGTGTTAATTTTCTTCATAGCAGCTTCTATGGGGCCATGTTTTGGATTTGTGCTGAAAACAGCGTTGATAACACAGGGATGTTTCGTTACTGCTGAGCAGTGCTGACACAGGGTCAAGGCCTTTTCTGCTCCTCACCCCACCCTACCAGCGAGCAGGCTGGGGGGCACAAGGAGTTGGGGGGGGGACACAGCCGGGACAGCTGACCCCAACTGACCCAAGGGATGTCCCACACCATATGGCGTCATGCTCAGCACATAGAGCTGGGGGAAGAAGGAGGAAGGGCGGGATGTTCGGAGTTATCTTCTGATATGGCATTTGTCTCACGAAGTCATTGTTATGTGTGATGGAGCCCTGCTTTTCTGGAGATGGTTAAACACCCGCCTGCAGGTATAAAGGCATAAAAGACTTCAATCTAATTGTCCTGAACTCTATAATGCATAATTTTTGACTGCTTGGGGAGAGTGTGCCTCCCCTCTAAAGATGAACCAAGGATGTTTCTTCATCCCTAACAAAGACCTCTCTCATAAGACACATCAAGAAGTAAATGGATGTCATGGTTCAGCCCCAGTCGGGAACCAAGCACTACACAGCTGCTCACTCACCGTCCCCCCCAGGTGGGATGGGGGAGAGAATCGGAAAGGCAAGAGTAAGAAAACTCACAGGTTGAGAGAAGAATGGTTTAACAGTTGAAATAAAATAATAATAGTGATAAAAATTGTAATGAAAAGGAGAACAAGAGAGAGAAACAAAACCCAGGGAAAAGAAAACAAGTGATGCAACTGCTCACCACCTGCCGACCGACGCCCAGCCAGTCCCCGAGCAGCGATTGCTGCCCCCCGGCCAACTCCCCCCAGTTTCTATACTGGGCATGACGCCATATGGGATGGAATAGCCCTTTGGGCAGCTTGGGTCAGCTGTCCTGGCTGTGCCCCCTCCCAGCTCCTTGTGCACCTGGCAGAGCATGGGAAGCTGAAAAGTCCCTGACTGGTGTCAGCACTGCTCAGCAACAACTAAACCATCGGGGTGTGATCAGCATTATCCTCATCCTAAATCCAAACCACAGCACTGTGCCAGCTACTAGGGAGAAAATTAACTCTAACCCAGCCAAACTCAGGACAATGGAAAAAAAGACATCGCCCCGTTTCACATCAATGGGTTTAGGCACAAGGTAAATTCTTTGCTGGACAGTAAGTGTTATGCCGACATGGATACCTAGAACCTAAAAATATGGTCCTCAGCCATTACTATAACAGTACATGACAGCATGAGTTTCATAAGTACAAGCCTGTACGGACCACAATGATCAACCTTGCCCGTACATTTTACACATATGACAGAGAGACTTGCTTCTGTCCTTCTGCACTCGATTCAGGCAGATAGCATATGTGATATTTACTGTATTTATATTTTAGCAATGCATGTGACACTGATCAGCCATTTGGCTGGCAGAAACCCCCAAAAGGCACGCTCACTACACCGACTGCTGTAATCCTCAACTTATGATCAAATGTAATGACGAACCACTGCAATGCTGGAAAAAGATTAATGAGTTCTGCTATATCTTGGCCACTTATTTAAATTATATTCTGGCCATTCACTTCTTTTACACGTGTTGACTTTGAGGCTAGTTGCTTTCACAGAAATAGCAACGTATGTATACATATGTATACGGATGTACACACACTGAAGGAGCTCAGTTTGCATCTCTTGATCATGCAGAATGCTGGGTACACTATTTTCCAGTGAACAGTTTGACTTCTGTGAAAAGCATACCCTTTCTGCAAAAAAATGCCAAATTCCTCCCTCAATGAAAGATCTGTGAAGTTTTAAGCTGAAGAAAAAACACGAAGAACTTGTGCAACTATCAGCACTGTGTCCTGACATTGCTGACACTTCGTTCTGCCTCAACAAAAACAATTCCTATCTCAGAGTTTCATCGTTTCTATTTTGCTGACAGCTATTTTAGCATTATTCCCCACCTCCATTGCTTCCTGCAGTTTCATACAGGTTTTTAACTAGTACATAGAACATTTGTTTTAAAACTTAGAAGTTAAAAGCCTCCTTAAGTCAGCAGTAACAGAAATGTTCACTTCAAAAGTTTGATGTGCATTTCTACAGTATCAAGTAAAGCAGGACTAAAAAGTTGTTTCAACAAAAATGATAAAAAAACAAACACATTTTTTGAAAAGTTGGGATCAACTGTTACAATCAATCTTGACACATTTAACGGCATAGCGAAAAGCGAGTAGCCAACCCCTGATGATCAGGCAGTAAGAATGCTTAGCACTTTCCAAGTACTTTCATTTAAAAATTTCTTCTGGTTACCTGTCCTAAATTTTTTTCTTTTGCTTGAACCTTCTGCCTTCCTACAATCTTCATAAACTGTGAGACACTTCCTTCTTTCATTTATATCATTACCTTCAGATGGAGCAACCAACCACAGGAACACTCCCTTTGTGCCTGTTGTAACAATATTACACAAAAATAAAATACTTGCCCTCCATTTTTCAATGAAGTTTATATTTTTTGTACTTTTCTAACCAACTTCATGGAACCAAAAGCACATACAATATCCAGAAAGGCACCTCACCTAGAACTGCAGCTTACATTGGACAAACACCTCCTTTTCTTACATTTAGTATTTTCCCCTCTTCCTTAAACATCAGCTTTAAGGTGTCCTGCGTAAAAATTCTTATCAGCATGTGATGAAGGTGCACGTCTAATGCATGAAAATTAATCACATCTAAAAGCAAGTTCAGATTACAGAACTTAACAAAAACACTTCCAAACACATTTATTTGTACTTTTATGTGAAACTCTCACATGCATTATGACTGGGATGGATATATGTCAGGTTTTATCTTTAAAAAAGAAAAAAAAAGACACTTAGAATAGAGCCATATATACTGGAAATGAGGACAGAAGCTGAATTCCTGAATCTAGAAATTAAAAACCATGTATAAAAAATTAATTTCTGAATTTTAACCACCCTGAGTTTTAGACCATTATTCTTTCCATTAAGCTTACTTATTTTTTACATACTTTTTCCATCCTCTGTTATGGGGTGTCAGATCTACAGTGAAATATACCATAATATCCGTATAATTTACATTGCTGGAAAGAAGGCAAAAACATATGCACAGACACCCCTCCCCCAGTTAATTCAGTGAAAAGAGAAAAATTATTTGTTTTCTCCTCAAAGATCTTTCATATCTTATTACTAACAACAGACTCAGGGTATCACTCAAGAGAGGAACTGAGGAACTAGAAAGAGTGAAGATATGCCAACTACCCAAAAAGCACAAGAGGCAAATCTGGAAACCATCGACACTATTTGTGGAGGAGCACGACACTGTCCGGAATCGTTACGGACAGGACAGTGCATGAGTTAAGATAAATAACTGCTTACTAAGCCTCTCAAAATTCTAAGTAACCAAACTATTGAACTGATCTTCCTTAATAGTCATAACTGCATCTAGCAGCTTCAGGCACGCTAACTGGGTATTTCTGCTGCAGTGATCAACAGAAGATAACAGATACCAAAATTCAGTTGTGATTGAGTTAATGAATTGAGCAGCTGGAACATCTTAAAGTAATTTTAGGCTGTTTGCACATACAGAAATACAACACTATTGATTTATAATTGAATTTTTTTCCTTTCAAATTATTCCTATTAAGGATTAACACAGCTGATACAGCTTTATTAAAAAAATATCACTATTCTGCTGAATTTTAATAAAAATATTCCCAGAAAACTGAAAGATATAGGTCTCTTGTTGAAGACACAGAAAGTGTTAAATTCTTTATCTTGGAGAAGCTGAAAATCCTGTCAAAGAGAACTAACTCTTCCGGAGTTCCGCAACTGAGGTAAAATAAACATATTTTAAAAGTGCTGCTTGATGAAGGCAGTAATCTACATATCTCTGGTTTTCAAAAAACTCCTGCTGAAACAGTAGGAAAACACTTCGCCTTTCATAGAAACTTTTAATATCACTGATGGAAACAAGAACTGAACATTCACAAGACAAAGGTGAACCAACTGGTTGCATCGCATATGCCGATTTATATTCTGCCTAAGCACCACTTAAATATAATTTTTTCTAGTCACCTTCTAGTTGGCAAAAAAACAGGTTTTTTCATCACTCCTTTAACAAAAAATAAGCCAACTATATCGCATCTTCCTTCCTTCCTGCGAACACTGTTGCTTTTTGAGTTCACTATTCTATTTGTTGTTTTTAAGCAGGAATAAGACCAATGATAATTCAATTTTATTTTGCTGTGCAATAAATCTTGGATTTTTTCTAATAAGAAAAAGGAGAAAGATGGGAATGGATACATTTAGATAAAAGGTGGATTATTTGTATTTTTAATTTCAGCTACATGAAAATGGTTGGTACAAAAGTTTATTAAGAGCTGAGAGTCTAAACTTTTGCATATAAACCCAGGATGGCAAGAATGGTTCTAATTGAACTAAAGCTGCTGAAGGTTTTATTTTTAAAAAGCTCATGATTAACTCATTGAAACACTCCCCCTACTCCAATTTTTGTCTTCTTTTTAACAATTAGTACCATTCTTTGAATTGCAGCAACTTGCAAGTGCTTTATAAACAACCATCTGCCTTATTGTATCTTCTCTGCTTTTCACTGTTTATCAATTTAAAAATGTAAAACACATTTATCAACACATTTATCAACAATGTAACAAATTCCCATCTGGGTTTATGAGATGCTCATCATTTCTCTCAAGAATCATGCTAACAATAATTATGAAACTATCTCTGAACCTTTCGAGTACTGTCATGTTACTGTGATGAACCAACCTACTGCCAATTGCTGCCTACAAACGAGAAGAGTTCACTGAAGCACATCTGACATAATCATTCCAGTAAAAAGTCTTCACAAACAGCAGATTTTGAAAGCGGATTTAGCATATGCAAATGAATATATTGCATGCAACAAAGATTCATATTTAAATTTAAATTTGCTTAGGTACTATTAAGTAGTCTTCAATCCTTGCTAAGCTGTCTGTCCATCTACTTTACTCACCAAAAAGCAATGCTGCAGATAAACAGATTGTTAAAAGCTGAAATCTTCCTAAAATTTTGAAGACAGTACACATGCATGACTTAGATTTTTTTTGTGCTGCCCCTACTAGCATTTTCTTTCTGTTATCAAAGGCATAGGTTCAAAAATGAGTGAAGTAAAGGTCTGGAACCTTATGGAAATGTATGATTACTTACAGTTTGGGAACTACGATTAGAGAGAAGTTCAATATCCTGCCCCATTTTTAGGTGCTTTATCTAGTTTGCTTAAAGCCTTCTGTTTCATGTTTCTTTTGCACACTTATCTACCACAAATTGAAAATAATCAAGTTAGTATGAAAAAAACCCCATAACCAGTAAGGCATGGATTCCTAAAGAACTGCATTTATAATTGACCTTGGTGTCCAAACAGTGATAGGTGTCATCTAAGCTCTTCCTCCAACTGGTACGTTCAAGAAGTCTCTATTCCGTGTGGATTCTTATCTGTCTAATAAGAAATGAGATCACACTCTAATTTACTTTGAAGAACTTGCCCAATCTCTCTCTTCTGCTCAGCTGTGTATTTTTGTCCAAGCAGTACAACTCTAACTGTTTTTGTGACATTTACTCCACTGTAAAATTTTGCTAAAGCAAAAACCTTCTGCAACATTCATTAGTAGATGGGGCACGACGTGCACAGAACTAGCACTATCAAATTGCTTCCAAAGGACACCACCCAAAACGTGATTTAACCACTTTCAAAAATAAGGATGGGGAGAATATTTCAATTGGATGTTTTCACCCTACCTTTGAAACAGGACTTAAAGTTACAAACAGTTTGTGTTAGATTCTCAGTGAGGATTTTTACTATCCCCATGAAAGCTTACCCTTACTTGACTGAAATACAAGACACTGAAACAATTCAGTTTATACATGCTCAACAGACACCTGTTAAGTATTTGGCATCTAACCTCTTTAAACAGAACAACCCCTTCAACAGCCCTAGCCATGCAAGCATCCCATGAAAGCAAATGTCCATGAAACTGCCTATATATTACATCACTATCAATTTATGTTGTCCTTTCAGTAAGACAATGTTTTCCAACCACTAAATAACTAACAGCAAATACATAATACTAAGTCAAGGTACACAAACATAATTTTGCTTAATCCATGGTGTGCAGCATGTAATTTATTATATTAAAGGCTCACTAGCCAGAGAAAATCTGGAATGTTTAGTGATGAACTGTCTGTGCAAAGAAACTGAAACTAGAGTGTAAGGATTTCTACTAATCATCTGCAAATTTTATTTGGAACTTGATCCTGCAGCCCTTATTCACAAGATCAGACCTATTGAGTTTATTCACATGAGCTTCGGCTGCAAGATTGGACCTTAAGTACTATCAGGTGCACGTGCAGCCTATCATCAGATTTTGGGTTATTCATGTAAGAAGCTACCCTTTCAAATGCAGACTACTTAATGCTTCCTTCTTCATTAACTTACATGTCCTCTTCTGCTGCTCTATGCTTTCATTTGTGCTATGTAAATAGCTTCTTTCTCTCAGTCATCCAAACAAATAATGCTCTTTGCAACCAAGGAGGAAATTAGTAGCAGGTGAACGCTTATTTTTTAAATTATGTTGAGACCAAGCTGTTCTTTAACTTAAAGGAGATCTGGAAAAAAAAAAAAAATCCCATTTTACTAGTTAGCAATCTTAATTATGGGTTGTCATTGTCATAATTCTACATACTTGTTTTTTCCCCCCCCACAAATATTAACCTTGATGGTTAATCTACTTTCCGATGAGCTGGACCTAACATTGCGCACATACTTTAAAGCAGTTTATTTAGTGGGACAAGACTTCTCTGATGATGTAAAATTAACTGTACCTTATCAGACATGAAACATGTAAGGAATTTCTGACATAGGTGTTCTATTTCTTTGCTTTCCGTATCTGGTCTACATAAATATAAGGTGTTTTCTTGTCCTATGGTGTGCTAACCGTAAAAAATAACCACAACTCTTCTGCTACCTGCTTATACGCTTCTGCAGGTCAGACAGGCTGCAATTACAAGAGATGGCATATGCTGGTCCTTGAACACGAGCACAGCAGAGGCATTTCGATCACGGTCCACATTATAACCTACATGTTTACAAATCCTATTTGACTTATTTAAAGACATGGGCAGCCAAGCAAACTGTCAGTACGGGTAAAAGTCTCTTCATTAGTGATGGCACTCACAAAAACATCTGCAAATATTAAATGGCCTCCAAGCAATCACCAAATTATAATTACCCAGTGCCAGAGCTGTAAGAGACACAGAGGGACAGACAATAACTGCCTACGGATGCCAGAAGACTCTGGTTACTGTAAGACCATGGAAGGAGAATGTCAACATAATCTTTCTCAAATGAAGTCTTATTATCAACCTATATGACTGGCAAAATGCAACGTAAAA
Source organism: Balaeniceps rex (assembly GCA_013401315.1). NCBI lineage: Eukaryota > Metazoa > Chordata > Aves > Pelecaniformes > Balaenicipitidae > Balaeniceps > Balaeniceps rex. The sequence goes on from VYZW01020005.1 coordinate 31,229, forward strand.
TCCCACCAACAGATTTTAGTAGTATTTTCTTTATAATTCCAGCTAATTTCAATGTCATGATCAAGCAGGGGCTGAAACTGACTGTTGGCAATTTCAGCAGCCATAATATCAATGGAAAGTGCGGTACAAACAATAAACACAGACATGTACTTATAGCGCAAGGAGACATACATCATGTGAGTCTAATCTGGAGTTTAACCTAGAATCCAAATCTCCGTAACTCCTGGCCAGAAAAAAAAAATTCAAACTTGAACTGGAATGGTACGTCTGCAACAACTGAATTGTTGTCACAAAATTGTTCTCAATCGTACTTCAAACTTGCCACATGGATTAATCGGCAGTTAGAAGCAGCTGCAACACCATGTTCTGTGCACTTCTGTTGCCATTTTAATTTTTAAAAAGCAAATGGAGAGGCTCTCCACAAAATTCAATGCCGCAATAGCAATGACTGAACCAGAATCACAAAATTATGAACAGTTCACTAAATTGTCTATTAGGAGCACATATCAAGAGGCTGCAGAACAAATTGTGTGCCTGAAATAACAGATCAATGAATGAAGAATAAAGAGATGTAAGAAGTGGAGACGTTGACGAACCATTGTAATTTGTGAAGAATCAATTTCCATACAGCCAGAGTAATGGCAGAACATCACAGATAGTGTATTCATGACTTTTAACAGCAAAAAATCATGGATTACCAAATGGCAATTTATTAATGCTCCAAGAAAGAGAGGATGATGCTGTAACATGAGGCCAGGAAGTACATCCACTTCTTAAAATTAGTAAAATGCAATAAAAGCAGCCCACAATATGTATGTACAGTAAAAAAAAAGTTGCCTTGGGCAGGATGGATAAATCCTTTAAAAAATCAAAAACCAGCACACAATGACTGAGCTAACAACGGAAACACTGAATGCATAAAACACTTTTGTCTGATGACACAGGTCTAGCTACTTTATCATCTCACTGTACGTCCAGCTACATAAACGTTTAGCCACAAATACATATTAGAGAACTCCTAAAGCCAAACGATGATGTTTCAAAGCAAAGGCCTAAGGCCAGATTTTACTACATCACCTTACGACTTGTATGAGCTGTTGCTTCTTAAGCTATCACAGTTTGCTGAAAACTTCTTACCCTAGACTACAAAATGGCTAATCAGAGGGCAATATACTGCTCTTGTACTATTCATCATCTACATCAGTGACCCACCCATTCCTGGCACAAGAGGAGGTCTTATCTACGTGAGCAAATGCCAAGGGTCTTGCCGGTCAGCATCCCCTGCATTCTCAGATAACTATATAAACACTCATTGTGCCAATACCAGACAATGGAGCATTTATAAATTTCTGGCTTGTGTAGTATCAAGCACCTAGCAGACAACAGACTGAAACACAGATGAGTTTCTTTTTTCTCTAAAAACACAAACCAAATAAATAATTCACCCTGTCAGATTCCTGACCTCAAACTTTCCCTGCCTTTTACCTACCTGTCCTGGGTTTGGCTGGGTTAGAGTTACTTTTCCTCCTAGTAGCTGGCACAGTGCTGTGTTTTGGATTTAGGATGCGAAGAATGCTGATAACACACTGATGGTTTAGTTGTTGCTGAGCAGTGCTTACACCAGTCAGGGACCTTTTTTTTCCAGCTTCCCATGCTCTGCCAGGTGCACAAGGAACTGGGAGGGGGCNTTTATTTCAATTATTAAACCGTTCTTCTCTCAACCTGTGAGTTTTCTTACTCTTGCCTTTCCAATTCTCTCCCCCATCCCACCCAGGGGGGACGGTGAGTGAGCAGCTGTGTAGTGCTTGGTTGCCGACTGGGGCTGAACCACGCACGACACTACTGAGATAAACAAAGTGCATTTTCAAAGATCACTCAAACCTGAACATGGAAAATGACTATAACTAAGGCAAAATTCACAAGACAGACCACAGATATAAATGCCTGTCATGGTTTAACCCCAGCCGGCAACTAAGCCCCCACCCAGCTGCTCGCTCACTCCACCTCGGTGGGATGGGGGAGAGAATCAGAAGGGTAAAAGTCAGANGTGTGTTTTTTTCCCGTGGGTTTTGTTTCTCTCGCTTGTTCGCCTTTTCATTGCAATTTTTATTACTATTATTATTATTATTATTTTATTTCAATTATTAAACCGTTCTTCTCTCAACCTGTGAGTTTTCTTACTCTTGCCTTTCCAATTCTCTCCCCCATCCCACCCAGGGGGGACGGTGAGTGAGCAGCTGTGTAGTGCTTGGTTGCCGACTGGGGCTGAACCACGCACGACACTACTGAGATAAACAAAGTGCATTTTCAAAGATCACTCAAACCTGAACATGGAAAATGACTATAACTAAGGCAAAATTCACAAGACAGACCACAGATATAAATGCCTGTCATGGTTTAACCCCAGCCGGCAACTAAGCCCCCACCCAGCTGCTCGCTCACTCCACCTCGGTGGGATGGGGGAGAGAATCAGAAGGGTAAAAGTCAGAAAACTGAGGGGATGAGATAAAAGACAGTTTAATAGGAAAAGCAAAAGTTGTGTATGCAAGCAAAGCAAAACAAGGAATTGGTTAACCAAAAATCACAAACAGTCGTTCATACTATGATGGGTTGAAGCCATGGCACTCACTGCTCAGATGCACAGAACAAGGAATTCGACGATGTTGCCAAACACATGCAGGAAGATGTGATGGCACAGGAGCCCACATGGAGACATAGTAATCTTTATAGTTGTGTCCTGCCCAACTCATCTATTTGGAAAATGGGGATATCGGAGCCATACAGGCACACATGAAGGTCTGCGCACACAGACCACGGAACAGGTCCCAATCTGCTTCCTGTTGCAAGAAATGCATATCAAGTAACGTAGACAATGCAACAGATTGGGCAACAGCACATTCCCTGTTTTGGGAAAACATACAGTTGAAGTGAAAGGGTGTGACAAGCAGCAGCAGTAGCCCCATTGTCTCCTCCTCTGCCACAGTTCTTGCAGGAACGAGGAGGAGGAGGTAAAAAGCAAGGTTCTTCAACCCCCAGGAACAAAGCTCTGGCAAGACAAAGCAGTGTTCAACAGCGGGGCCGCTCCAGCACATCCAGCACAGAGCGTACGCTGACCCCTGAATGAAACAGAGGGGCTGAGCTAGCCAGAGAGCACCAGATCACCACTCGGCAGAGGTTAAGGACAGATGGTGTGCTATTCCTGTTAATCAAGACGGCAGAGACTTCTGCCGTGCTCTCCTTTCTCGAGCCTGCACGCTCAGTGCCTACAGAAGTTCCCAGAGCCTATCCTGCCATACCTAGAAAAGACCACGTAATTAGAGATTTCTTCAGCTCTAACAAATGCATTCTTGGCAGCACGAGAAACTGTACAAAACCATTTGGTGATAAAATCTAAGTATATGCCCAAGAAACTCAATCAAGATGCTTTATACTATTTACTTTGCAACAGTGCAGGACTGGCTGTCGTTTCAGACATTTTAGTTTTCTTTTTGTGCTTTAGTGTAAGTGTACTGGCTGGGGGGCACAAGAAGTTGGGAGGGGACACAACTGGGACAGCTGGACCCAGCTGGCCAAAGGGATATTCCATGCCATGTAGTGTCATGCTCAGCAATAAAAGCTGGGGAAAAGGAGGAGGAAGGGGGATGTTTGGAGTTATCTTCCAATAAGGCATTTGCCTTCCCAAGTCACCGTTATGCATGAAGAAGCCCTGCTTTCCTGGAGATGGCTAAACATCTGCCTGCTGATGGGAAGCGGTGAATTAATTCCTTATTTTGCTTTGCTTGTGCGCACAGCTTTTGCTTTACCTATTAAACTGTATCTCAGCCCACGAATTTTCTCCTGTATCTCAACCCACAGGTTTTCTCACTTTTACCCTTCTGATTCTCTCCCCCACCCCACCGGGGGGAGTGAGCGGGCAGCTGTGGGGGGCTGAACTGCCCACTGGGGTTAACCCATGACAAAAAGAAAGTTTAAAAGACAAAATGTCTAAACATGCCCAATCAGACATGCCTCTGAGTAGTCTGAATTAATGTAACAGAAAGAGCAAGTGGGTAATAAATGTGTTTAATCCTTACTAAAACAATAACACCAATGAAAGCAGACAAGCCATGAGGCAAAAGCAGTTCTTGAATGACATGCCATGATGATTCCAACAGAAACTGCCGGGCAACATTATACAGTGTCTAAGAAAAAGACCCTAGTTTGTGCACAGAACTGTGCATCCCCTTTCTGCAAAAGCCACCCTGACGTGAGCAGCATTACTACCTAGAGGTGAGCATGCTGAGGGTGTTCCTTCTGTTGGGCAGGGAGGTTGTGACAGTGCAAGGAAGACCTCAGCACACACTGTTCTGCATTCACAGGGATCAGATGCCTTTCTTCTCAAGTCAATGCTCTGACTCCTAAAGCATTACAGAAAATATGGCACTGAAATTAAAGTAATTTTCACATAAAAAAGGAACCATGGTCAGTCTACACCTGCTACATCCACAACATCCCTACAAAAAGCCTGCTAAGTACCAGTAGCATCCAAATATCTAATACATCAACAAATATTTAATCAATTAATCATCAGATCTCTAGTGAATCAATCCAGTGGCTCCTGGTATCTCCTGGTAAGATGAGAAAAACCACCCAATACATTTATCTTCAGATAGAAAGTAAAATGCCACAGTTTTGTACCCAGTGCTTCGCCTTGAGAAGAAGAAAGTTAAAGAAAATACCACAGTGTATAAAGTTCTTTGATTTGTGTAATCTAGATGATATTCTACTTTGAACATAAACTAAAGTCAAATTGTAGTCTAAATCACATCTTAAGCTATACAGCAAATAACGGAAATTACTGTTAGAGCATTAACATGCTCTACAGTAAATCCTGAAATACCTTTTGTTAAATGACTGCAGCCTCACTAAATCCTTCTTAATGTATATAAAAGTATCACTTCTACAGAGAAACACAACAAAAAACACAGCACACCAATACATATATGCATGCATACACGCAGACAATTTATATACCTCTCCAAGAGCTTCATAGCGCTTTTGGTTCCATCTATGCAAATCTTCACGATAATTAAAAACAAATGGCTCCCCCGTTTTTATGTGTCTTAACTGCCCTTCTGTAAAAGAAACAAAATTATTACATTTTAATATACTTCTTCATTAGAAGTAAGATACATTTAATTGCTGAAAATTTTACAAGAGGTCTACATCTAAAAACTGGGCTATTATGAATTCCTTCTCCTTTTTTGGTTATAGTATTTTTGAAGGAAAACAACTGTAGCATAAGAACAAAATGCATTCCCCTTGAATGGTATGTATTGCTAGATAAAGCTAAACACAAGTGATGACAGTGAAATTACATGCAGATATCAAATGCCAAACTGCTTTGCAAGAAATATTTATGTCAACCTCTATGGATTAACAGTGCAATGTAAACATTAGCAGTTAATGTTTGATCTTCAATGTCAATTAGGTGATCAAATTGTAGCTTCAAATCCCCTACTTCAAAACCAACTGCGTTTATGAAGAAATGTGAGTACAAATTGAGCTGCAGGCTGGAAGGAAAGGAAACATTTATTTTCAAGGTCAACAACATTCTAAGTTAATCTGAAAAAACCCCATGTCCACAGTTAAGGCAAATATCTTAACTCCAAGGCACAGTGCAATCAAGTAAGAGCTCTTATATTCAGGGTACGCTGAGATTACAACAGTAGAACAAAGCAGAATGCTTGATCAGAGCAAACCCACATGCTATTCTTAGATTCCAATCTAACTTTCTGCAGTTGGCGTTGTTTATAGCAAAAGTTTAGTAGCATACCCAACCACAGATGAAGACATGGACTGAGTTAAAATAACACTAATAATAAAATGGCAATCATATAAGAAGCAAACTGCAGAAAGCAGATACCTTACCAGAAACGTTTCAGCTAATTAGACAAAACAAAAGTTATGGTCTCAGAGTGTCACAAAATTGCAGTAAATCAGAGAAACGTTAAAAACGGG
>VYZW01020006.1:1200-16668 GCA_013401315.1 Balaeniceps rex
GCTCGGCCAGCATTAAGAGCTAAACATCAGCTTGTGAGTTAAAAGTAAGTAGACTGAAGAGTTGGTCAACACCAGCTTTTTTCCAGTTTTTGAATGTGGTTAAGTGGCAGCTTGAAGAGCCCTCATATCACAGGGAGACATGAGAGAAGAAGGAAGAGCTGTCTGTTGAGATTTTTCACTTTACTGTCTGAAAAACTGTGGTTACTGTTGTTCTTTCCTTCTACAGATTTCATCCTTCTTCCAAATGTTTCTGTTGCTGCCTCCTTAAGATTCTCAGATTTGGTTATTTCCTTATTCTTAAAAAAAAAAAAAAAAAAATTAAAAAAATAAAAAAAATTAAAAGAAAATTCCATTTCCCGGGGNTAGACTTGGATGACTTTAAAGCTTTTTCAGCTGTAAAATAGCAATAGCATGTATGCCTAGCTGCTGCTCAGGTGAGTGATTCATATTTTCAAATTCCATTCAACACATAAGTATGAGGTATTATTACTTATCTGTTGTTATTATCACTTATCTGTTATTACTTATCTGTTATTNTATATGAAGCTAGAAGTAATTTCTTGTCTTACATTATATACTGCTATTTCAAGAGTTAGAAGTGGTCAGTTATTTTAAGGAAAAAAAAAAANCATCAACACTGGTAGAAATGCCCACACTTCATTCTGATCACATTTAGGTAACTTAATACTTCTGCAGCCAATATTTCTTGTTTTGCGATTGTGTTGTAGTTGTGCAACAGAATTGAAAAGAAATAAGTAACATATTTGGGGTCAATTTCATATCATTAAGTTGAAGTGTATAATTTCCTTAAAAAAGTTAACTTGGCAAGAGATTGAAAATGTGTGTTAATTAATAGATACAAATTACTGTAATCACATCAAGATATAAATTACTGTAATCATGTCCGCTTAAATCTTTCAGTGATTATAATGCCATCACTTCAGTGTCATGTTTCTAGCAAGATATATATTTCTCTTTGTGAGTAGTTTTGGAATTGATATAACTGTGTATCTTAAAGCCCATTGCTCTTGGAGACAAATATCACTTTCAGTGAAAAAAAAGATTCGTGAAGGCAAAAGGAGTTACTGTAGGTGGATGTGCAAATCAGATAACTGTGAGTCCACATTGACCTAACTGCCGGTGTGCCATGCCATCGCTTTGAAAACTTTTTTGAAAACAGTTGTGGTGATTGCACAAGGAAACTAGAATCCAAGGAGGCTTCCAATGCTAACATTGACTTCTCCCAACTTAAATGAAAAGGGGTGGGGGAAGTGAAAAATTTTTGGGAGAGATCTGATGTGTATCAGATCAGAGAGCCCGGAGGCAGTGTGATTTACAAGGGTTTTAAATCACCATTTTCTCCACTGCTGTATGAGAGTCCTGGAATTTACCAGGGCACTGCACACATGCAACACAGAGGCTCTCCACAGAGAAACATACACCCACACTGCCACGGACATCTAGAGTGACTTGAGAAAATTGTTATGACAGTGAAAGGGGCTGCTATTTTCTACAAATTTAAGGGTGAACTGCTATACTGTTTAGCTCCTGCTTTCATCAAAATTAATGTGGACTTTTGTAAGCCAAAACAAGGGAGAGGAGTCTGTTTTGTAACATTTTTGCGTGTCAGTTTTCTCTGTGTGTGTAAGGGAGAAGGAACTGTTTTGCACTGGAAGCTTCTGCACTGTAGTCAAAGGAGGGCAGTCACAAGTTACAGATGTTTACTGTGTCAGGGATTTTTTTGGGGGGTGATTTTTAAAAAAGTAAGTGTTTTTTTTTAAAAAAAAAAGGTGTTTCCTAAGTCTAAACTGATTTCCAAATTCTGATTTGCTTAGTCAACTCCTTGCTTGATAGCATCTTTGATGCTCTAAAATTTAAATAATTGTACTTTTGAGAAATGTATTGTCCAGTGAAATCTTTTCCTTATTTCCTCTTAATGACTGGGCCTGTTCATTGAGAAGAAATATGTAAATAACATTATTACGAGGGAGGAGAGTTAATAGCCTTTAATGGCTTAGGTTCTGTGAACAATCATGCCCATGAGGAACTTCTTGGATGAATAGTCCTGGTAAACTCAACGGGACTCTTCATGTGGTAAAATTACTCATACAAGTAAGTGTTTGAGAGCAAAATGTCAGTGTTCCTCTCCCACATTCCTCCTGTTCCTCCATGAATGAAAGCCAGCATGTGAACAGCAGAAGGCATCTTTAGTCTAATATGTCCTGAGTAAGGATTTAATCTAGACTAAACAACTGTTTTGAATATTTGCTGTAACTATTAATTACTGAAAATGTTTTGAATTTTTCTATTCATTTCTTAGCTTTTAGTTCTTGATTTAAATCATCTGTAGTGTTCCTACTGTCTGTGTCCACTTGGTATTTAATGTTTATAATATCTGTTTATTACAATTTAACAACCTCTNAGAGCAAAATGTCAGTGTTCCTCTCCCACATTCCTCCTGTTCCTCCATGAATGAAAGCCAGCATGTGAACAGCAGAAGGCATCTTTAGTCTAATATGTCCTGAGTAAGGATTTAATCTAGACTAAACAACTGTTTTGAATATTTGCTGTAACTATTAATTACTGAAAATGTTTTGAATTTTTCTATTCATTTCTTAGCTTTTAGTTCTTGATTTAAATCATCTGTAGTGTTCCTACTGTCTGTGTCCACTTGGTATTTAATGTTTATAATATCTGTTTATTACAATTTAACAACCTCTACAGTTAGCTGCATTTTACTTAAAGTGAATTTATTACTCTAAAAATGTTCTGGAATGAATGATTTATCAAAAAAGCAAAAATAGCTCAATCTGGTGTCCTGCTAACAAGGCACTGCATATTTGTTTCATTGTAAATGTATATTCAAAGCATATGCAATAAGCTGTAGTATACTTATCAAAGATATACTGCCTGTAAAAAGCTGTCATTTTTGTCTGACATGAGGTTACTTCAAAAGTCGCAGTTTCCCCTGCAGGTACTGAAGTTATCCAATTACACTTCTTATTTATATGTTATAATTAATGCATTCTTTGTACAGCTGTTTCATGGATACATGTTTTAAATAATTGATAAAACAGCTATTTTTTTCAACCAGTTAGTAAAACTGGTCACAATAGACCTGTGAGTTTCTGGAAGCAAGTATGCAAAATTTCCCATGGTGTTTTGGGGGGTTTGGGGGTTTGGTTGGTTTTGGTCTACTGTATTATTCTTGATCCTAATGGTAAAATAAAAACTAACTGCATTTAATTTAAGCTGTTTGTGAGTCAACTCTGTATCTGATCTACAGCTGCTGAGAAAGTTAACTGATTCACTCTATAATTAGGTCTCTGCAGCACCTTCCTCCTACATAAATGGGCAGATGGATTCTTGGTTGTTTTCCTGTGGTCACCAACACAACCGAGGGACCCACCTAAGTGACAGGTACTTACATTCATTTGGAATTTTTAATCATGGCTTAACACTTGTCAGCTTCAAAGTATACGCTGTTGGGAAATTAGTATCACATCATGTGATACAGCGCTTGTAAGTCTGCAAAGAAAACAGATTGTTTAATTTTTTTCTTTTTCCTTCCATAACTAAGGTTAACTGTCTGGACAGCTGTGAGTCAAGCCTTCAAGACATGCTGCTTTATCTGATTGGTCTCAGTCTTGATCTGGCACATGAAAGGAAATGTGAGGAAGTCTCAAGCAGAGATCATTTTGCAAGTCCAAAGATGAGGGTAAGGTCAAGTTCGCTTGCATTTTCACAGTATCTCATTACAAACATAAAACGAAGTGCCATGCAGACAGTATGAGGTTTAGTGTAGGAATGGTTTCACCTTCAGGTGATTTACATTGCTGGAGTATTTTTCATGTTCTGTTTACCAGCATCAAAGAAAAATACCACAGTAAAGACAGAGCAGTTACATTTTTTTAAAGGTGACTCCTCCTTCTAGGGAACAAGTATATGGTGACTTTATCTAAGTTTTGATGTTTAACTTGCACAGGTGTTGCCAACACCTCACGGGGCTGCAGGGTAATGTTAGCACTTAGTTAAGGAGTAAGTTGTCATTATTCACGTTACATTAATTTAGCCCATAATGTTACTCTAACTGCTTTTCTCCTGTAGGAAACCACCTCTTCTTCCATGCATTCAGAACTACGCAGGTTACTGCAGGAATCTATGGGGTGTGAAAACACAGCTTTTGTTTTGGGTTTTTTTTTTAACAGTGTCCTGTATGGTTATAGTGAGCTGTGTGTGAAACTCAAGAATTTTAGTCTGCAGGGTGGAAGGAGCTGTCTCTGCCCCATGAGGCTCACCAAAAGCATTTCCGGAGCTATGGATGACCATTGCCTTACAAAGCCAATCCTACCTACTGCCTTCCCTCTGAAGAAACTCTGTTCCAGTCTCAGGGCTGGCTCCTCAGTTTGTAGAAATTGTCTTAATTCCACCAAGCTCTCGGTGAGATTTCCTAATTACTCATTTTTCTGAAAATTTTTAGATCTTAAATGTGTGCATTGTTATGCTGCAATGCTTTATGGCTTTTTGTAATCAGTTTTTCTTAAAGGAGAATTGTTGGTTAGCTGTACATTTCAGTAAAACCATGATTCAAAATTTTGTTAGCTGTCATAATATGCCGTGAATTCTGTGGTTAAAGGAAGAAGCATACTGAGCAAGGCTCTGTGCACTCTTCAGTTCAATCACATAAAATGCTATTTTGTGTATGCTGTGCATGAGGAACAGGTCTGCACACTTGTGACTGTTGCAGTGTAAATGTTATATTTCTCAACATCCACCACAGAGAAGCAGAAGTTGGGAGGGTTTTTTTTACTCCAAAAATAGAAATGCAGAAGAGATAAGAACAGATTCTGTCATTGGTTACATTTGAGCAACTCCCACAGGGTCACTGGGTATCAGCATTTTTGCACTTTTTATGTATGTTCAGCTATGCATGGAGGCCTTGTGCATGCAGCCATGGTAGATGCTTAACGTGATACACACCCAGGGAAAGCACTTTGTTTCCATAAGCATTTTCACATTTTGGGTTTTTATGTACAGCTCCATTAAATGTTGGAATATAGACGATGCAGCTGTATGGTGAAGAATCTTTTTGGAGGTCTTCAGATGTCTTCATCTGAGATTTTTAAAAGTAATGTTATCATCCTCCAAACTAAAAATCCATGCAATGAAATAAGTCAGCCTTCTTTCATGAAGATGCTAATTATAAATGCCATGAAAATATAAGATTATAAATTAGCTGTAGAATATCTTAATAGCTGGCATGCAAATTAGTCTACCACTCTAATCATGTAAATAAGCACAGTCAACACATTACGTAAATGGCCATAATAATGGACACCTTTCTGAATCCTTTTGGGATCTCTGCTCAGAGAGGTGCAAAATACAATGTAATAGTGAAATTAAAGTGAAGTGAATTATGTGTCTTGAAAACTTGAAAAGCTAGAGCACTGATCTGTCAGAAATTAGCTACAGTTTTATTTTATTGTAAATTTGTAAATTCTCCAAGGTTTTAGTCTGTTTTGGATTTGGGGGTGGGTGGGTGGTGGTGGTTCTTTTGTCTTCAGAAAAGCATTTTTTATAATCAAAAGGGAACAGTCCTGGGATGCTCTGGTCACTTTGATGGTTATTAGGAAGAGCTTTGCACAAGCTGGAACTAAACTAAACACTCAGTGGAAATCCCCACTCTGCCCTAAGAGGAGAATAATACAGAAGGAACATGACATGTCCTCATGTCTCCACATGAGGCTCAATGTTAGGTGTTAGGGCAGTTCCTGCATAATTTTTATCACTTCCTTTAAAAGTCCCTTCATTTATAAATTCTGAGAGTCTCAAAGTATTCCTCTGCTTTTCTTCCTGTTTTCATCATTTTTTCATAATACCATGAAATCATGTTTAACTTCATGTAGTGCTTTCTTCCAGGAAGAGCTGATCTCCTTATAAATTCATCCTGATCAATCTGTGTCCAATCTGTTGCTGGCTTGATCAGATAGAAACGGATGATATCAGTGAAGCTGGTATATTGCTCGTAACCCTTCCTGATGGTATATTCAATACTTGAAAATACCAAAGGTCTAAATTTAAAGGTCTGTAAAATCATTGTCCCCTTTCCAAGAGAAAGGGGCAATTCCTATAATATATAACTCATCTCTCTAAAAGTCTTAGTTTGAAATCTCTTTTTGCTGCTGTTTGGTCTTTATTCCCATTTAACTTCTAGGGCATGCTATATTTCCCCAAAATAAACCCCTAGCTTTCAACTTTTCCTCATTATTTTGCAGGTTTTTTTATAAATAAAAGTAATGAGTGTTTGCCTTTAAGTGGACCTCTTTTTCCTTTCCAAGGCAGTGTCTTTCGTTATTAACTTTCAAAGAGCAAATCAATCCCACTAAGCTGCCACACTTTTTATCCTAATTATTTTTTCCATTTGCTGTGAGTGTTTCTTACTCCACATATGCATTAATATAACTTTGGTCTTCTCCCTTTTTAATACTCATTTATGTCCCTTTCCTTTCCAGTTTTATGAAGGCATTATTGACTCTCACCTTTTTAATGTTTGTGATAAACATGCACTTTTGCTGCTATCATTAGCTGGCATGAGCCATAAATGAACTACTTCAGCTGAAATTCAGCTCCCAGTTCTCCTAAAGTACTGTCAAGGATCCTTCTCTCCTAGCCAGCCTTATGCCAGAGGAGCTGGGACACCAATTTCAACATTTTAAGAGGTGCGCCTCAGTATAATCTTGTTTATAGTCGAGAATATCTCCTCCTCAAGTATTTTCTTACTCTTTCTTGGCTAATGGGAATCCTTTGGATATTTCTGACAATGTATGCCCCCTGCACTGTCTGTGCTAAAATATCCAGACATTCCAAGACAATGGTGGCATGATCCTGAATTGTAACTGTAGTAAATTTTTGTGGGTGTTACTGCCTTTTTAGTTCTTTGTGGCAGATCATATCTTTAATCCATGCAATCAGACGCTCCTCTGTTGTCACATCTGTGACTGTGCATGAAAAGAATATCTGCCTAGTAACATAATATATTTCAGTGATGTATGCTTGTGACTTTGCTAATTTTGAGGTGTGATTACTGACTACAAGAAGAATCTAGCAAGATACAGGTTCTTATTTTGGTCCTTGGCTAAAAATGGCATGCCTTCTGTAAGCACGTGATGGACTATATGAAAGACAATATTGTTTGTGTGTCTGATAATCTGCATTTTTAGCTTATTCAGTCAACTGTTCGAGTTTGAAAAACAAAGACAAAACCAAGAGGAGATAGTTTTGGAGAGAAGCGATAGCCAATCTGTGGTACTAGTCAAGAAAATTTCAGTGGTGGCATAAGTCAAGTATAAGGAGTTAAAAAAAAGGTCTTCCCTGTTCCAAAGTTTCTATTTTAGGAATTCTGTATATTCTGTTGTTGATTTGTAATTGATATTATATACACACACACACACACACATTTTCACCAGGGGAACAAGATAGGCTGTTTAGGGCTCCTGGTAAAGCCCATTTGTATGGCATGTACAACAACCTTACCTCACTGTAAGTTAGCCTTTTCGTTCCTTTCCTCTCAAGTTCACGTGGATTCCTTAGAATCATAGAATGCTTTGGGTTGGAAGGGACCTTTAGAGGTCATCTAGTCCAACCCCCCTGCAGTGAGCAGGGACATCATCAACTAGATCAGGTTGCTCAGAGCCCCGTCCAACCTGACCTTGAATGTTTCCAGGGATGGGGCCTCCACTACCTCTCTGGGCAACCTGTTCCAGTGCTTAACCACCCTCATTGTAAAAAATTTCTTCCTTATATCTAGCCTAAATTTCCCCTCCTTTAGTTTAAAACCATCACCCCTTGTCCTGTCACAACAGGCCTTACTAAAAAGACTGTCCCCATCTTTCCTATAGGCCCCCTTTAAGTACCGAAAGGCCGCAATAAGGTCTCCCCGCAGCCTTCTCTTCTCCAGGCTGAACAGCCCCAACTCTCTCAGCCTGTCCTCGTAGGAGAGGTGCTCCAGCCCTCGGATCATTTTCGTGGCCCTCTTCTGGACTCGCTCCAACAGCTCCATGTCCTTCTTGTGCTGAGGGCTCCAGAGCTGGACGCAGTACTCCAGGTGGGGTCTCACCAGAGCCGAGTAGAGGGGCAGAATCACCTCCCTCGACCTGCTGGCCACGCTTCTTTTGATGCAGCCCAGGATAGGGTTGGCCTTCTGGGCTGGAAGCGCACACTGCTGGCTCATGTCCAGCTTTTCATCCATCAGTACCCCCAAGTCCTTCTCCACAGGGCTGCTCTCAATCCCCTCATCCCCCAGCCTGTATTGATATCGGGGGTTGCCCCGACCCAGGTGCAGGACCTTGCACTTGGCCTTGTTGAACCTCATGAGGTTCACACAGGCCCACCTCTCCAGCCTGTCCAGGTCCCTCTGGATGACATCCCGTCCCTCAGGCATGTCAACTGCCCCACTCAGCTTGGTGTTGTCCTTGTGTGCTGATATTTGTGCTAATTATGTGTATCTTTTTCTAAGGTTTTAGGAGACTAGTATTAGCACCTTCTCACTGGAACAGAGGGGAGACATCTGTCTGTATATGTAACAACAGGTTGGGAAGATGATCTGAAAGCTGCAGAGTAAGATTTAAAAGTCTTGGTCCAAGGCTGCTAGAACAGTATCAAGTCATTCTAGAAGATCTGACTTCTGCTGCAAAAAACCACGCTAGACTCAAATACATTGGAAAACTGCATATTAACAAGCTGTTACAGGGTCGGTCTGCGGGGAGGTGCTGTACTGTATAGGCTGGTAGAGTCTCTCTGAACATAGACTGCCTCAGAAACCCAAATGGTTTGTTCCTTTTTTTTTTTTTTTTGGCATTCTACCCAATGTATTAGTTCCTTTGCTAAAGTTACTCCCCAATTTACACATAAATGTGCCAGTCTCCTTCTGTTCCTGTCTGTCTTAGAAGCAGCATGAGAAATTCAGTTTTTCCTTACTTACTTTTCAGTAGGACACAATAATAATTATTTTTTTAAGTAGAAAATAAACTCATGCTAGGCATCTTGCTTTTTGACAGGCAACATTTAAAAAACCAAACACTAATGGCCTCCTGTACTCAAAATTCCTTGTTGTTATAATGCAATTTGAATTACTCTCAGTTGGTTTGGAACAACTTTTTTCTAGGCATAAGCCCAATTTTTTTCCCCTCTAGCTTACAGAAATATACCCTAGATAATATAATATTTGATGCATATTTTTTGCTGTGACATGCCTTTTAAATATACACATTGTATACACATACACATATTGCAAGTTAACAGTAAGAAATACTAATACGATCTATACTAGACAGTCATGTAGACCATTCAGGTATTTGAGTGTATAGAATCAAATAACTCTTTTACAATTAAATATTGACAGACAAAGTTCTTAGGATGCAACTTTCCTAGCAAATGCATCCTCCAATATTTCAATATTGCTACAGTTAATGCCGATAGGAAGGGTACAATGTAGTGATCCTACACTGATTGTAGGATAGCTGATGTCTGTGGCGTGAAGGCTGCTACACATACATATCTATCCTCCCGGTTTTACAAATAGTGTTTTCCAACATTGGTGCTGTACCTGACTTTTCCATTTTAGTAAGATTTAAATGTATTTTTAAACAGCAATTGCATTTGAGGTGCTTCTTTAAAGGGTTTTCTCTTCTCTTAAAGGGCTTTCTGGCCTTGGTTTCTCCAAGTCCTGGAAACTTAAAGCTAGATGCTTCTGTTAGGCTGATTTAGGTGAATGCGGACTTTCAGGAGGGACATTCATGTGTTCCATATGCAGTGATAAGGAATGGACATAATGAGTAGAGAGGTGTTACAGACAAAATCCTTAGCTTATGCCTCTAAGCGAGTTCTAGCCAATAGGTACTTCTTTAGTAGCCTTGCGTAGGACTGACTTCTATGTGGGGTAAGGATGACTCTTGGGGCTGGTCTTCAGTGACAATGTAAACAAATGTCAGGAAAATTAATTCACTGTATTGTCTTCTAGGTCTTTGTTTAATCTCTGGAGGAAGATTGAGGAAATCCATGGAGGAAAAATCCACCAAGGGATATTTAACAAAAAGACAACATCTGACTTGAAGTCCCTGAGCCAGAAATTGCTGGAAGCTGGGAGAGGACACCTGGGAAAGTATATCGCTTACCCTCCTATTATGGTCTCCTGCATTTATCTTCTATCACATGGGATAATTTGGCTTAACTTAGTACAGCTGTTCTTATGTCTTGCACTAAGTTTTATATGGATTTATTGATACATAGTGGATATTCACATGTCCATTTTAGCATATGTGGCATAGCTCTTCCTAAATCCCCTGAAGAGCCGATAGGGGGCAAAATATTCCTGCAGAAGGTGTTTCAGAGAAAAAGCCTAGCTTGGGTTCTCTTTCTCCAGGTAATTCTCTATCCACTGATAGCAGAGAGAGATAAAACAGCTGAGCTGGCTGATACAAGCCACATAGTGTTGAGTGGTTTCTCCTGACCCCAGCCTGTCCATCACCACTGAATGTACCCCTTTAACACAGAACGTGCATAATCTGTGGCAAGTCCTGTGTAACAAAAATTTGTGTTGTGCTACCACATCAGATTTAACAGAGAATAACAATCATAATGCAATTGCTCTATTTCATAGCTGCAAGGAGAACAAGACACAGTGGGGCTTTTTGTTGGGTCCATGTGGCTTTTTATCACTATTAAGCTGTAGTGTAAAATTTACTGTATCTCTCAAGCCCCTAAGGGACATCTCTTGACCTTCTGACTGCTTCTCAGCATGCTGGATTGGGCAGCTCAACTGTCATTCTGATGGCGTACCCATTTGCTGCCAGCACAGTCGCAAGCGGGGAGCCCGACAGAGAAACAACATGCAAAGATTTGCCCATGCAGGGTGGGACAAGGGGGAGGACTGTGGTAGGTGGGGTGAGGCTACCACGGTTTGGAGGCACTGGTATAAATGTTGGTGACAGAACATGCCCCTGGCGCTGTGCTGGAGCTGCTGCAGCACCTTGTCCCATGGGCCTCCAGCCCTGCCTGTGTTTTCTCATTTTATATCAGAGAACCAGCAGAATAAAAAAAGACTATTTCTAACGCACTTCACTGGGTTTTTTTTCCCCTCTTTGTCTTGGATTATTCTGAACATAGCTTAAACCCTAGTGCCCTCTTCTGATCTTGAAATAGGTGTCAGCTCTCGGCACACCTGCCCCTGCAGCTCCAGCTCAGCAGACAGTGGCAGCCAATTATTTGAAGTTAGGCAAGCATTTGGGGACACAGATATTTTAATTTGTAATCAGCTTTAAAGCTTTAAAGCCTTCAACATTTGCTCTGATCAGAAACAGGAGCTTAGGCAGAAATTAGTCTTTCCTATTTATAAAAACCATTTTTTTTCTCCCCTGGCAGGAGCCATAGGCTTGATCTGAAGTCCAGTGAGGTAAAGGGATAAACCCTTATCAGCTCTGGCCTAGCCCTGAACACAGCAAGTTCTTTGGCCAGTAGCGTCACTTAGGCTGAAAGAGGCATACTATTACAAGATCGTCAAGGGAAAAATACTAATTAAGGATAATCTTGTAGAAAATGTTACTTTTTTGGACATATTTAACATGGGAAATGCTGGTAAGTGATAATGCTACAATTCCTTACTTTTGGGAGGCTTTTCAATGCTACTAAACCAATACAGATGTATGTAATGCATGTTAGGTATATCTCTTACACTCAGATAGCTACAGACTCTATGAATAAGTTCATTCATCATTTATAGGCTGCCACCTCTGGGATGGAAGGCAGCAGCTGTCAAGGAGCACACAGCAGTGCTCCACGGCAGTCTCAAGGCATATTCAGAAACTGCATCCAGTCTGCATTGTAGGGTGATTCCACGCAAGGGGAAGTAGAAACCTCTTTATAAAAATGTATGTTTGTTTTCTAAAATCATCTTAAAATCATATCTTTTACTGAGCACCATTTAAAAAAATTCTAATAAAATGTTCGCCCTTAAGGCACTCGACATGTCCAAAGTATGCTAAATGTTGCTATATCTTGTAACGCTAAATTTACTGCAAAATAAGGTTATGAATTAGTTTTCATAGTACTGGCTTTTCTAGACTGTGGCTGTTTGCTTATGTTTTAAGCAGCTAATATTCTGCAAACTGAGAGTTGTGCAACTGCAAATAAACATTCTTTACTGACAAAACTATTTGTTGATAAATTTAGATGGGAATTGTTGAGAGACTGATGGGCAGATTAACACTAGAGGCCTCTCTAGCAAGAGGTTTATCAACACATTAAGCAACAAAAGGGATATTTATAGTACTTTCCTGGAATATGCTTTTTCCAGCTCTCTATTGCCATCTTGAGTCTCTTGCCTTCTTAACAGAAAATCCAAGTTAGGGCGTAACGTGTATAGAGACAAAGGGAAAACAGATTTCCAGTCCTGATGACTAGAGCCCTCTCCAGTCATCAGGTGTAAGTCATCTAGTATAAGAGAAACATCATTATTTAGTTTAATTGGGAATAGAATAGATATGGTGACGCACTATACACGTCGTGACAAACTATAGCAAGAGTTGAAGAGGAATGCCGGAGCAGTGTGATGTTAGTGGAGATTTATTGTAAGGGCTGGCAGAATAAGGTTGTTGGAAAGCAGCTGAGCTCAGGCCCAATGTGGAATTCTTGGATATGTGCATCACGCAGACACCACTGGCAGTGGCTGTCAGAGGAGCTAATGAGGGTTTAGAGTATATTTGCAGGGGGATAGAGAAATACTGAAAGCACTAGCCTACCTGTTATGCAGATGGTTTGATACCATTCTCTTTGTCCTGTAATGGCCCTTCACAAATTTTTCACCTTCCTCTGAAAATCAATAAGATGGGACAGATCAGGTATTGTGGTTCCTATGATCCTACCTGTATACTAAAGAAAATCTATAGATTTCAAAGTCCCTGGTAATAGATGGAATAAAAAGTAGAGGCCTGAGGCCTTCCAATGTGGGCATTTCTTCATCACCTCCTGCTTTCTACTTGGTAATGTTCAGACTTCTTTTTATAAGTTTATAACTTTTAGAAGTCTTCTTTTCTTATTATTCCCTATTCTGTCCCGTTGCCTTATTTCACACTTGGTGACAGTACTTTCAGTCAGTATTCAGAACTCAGTGTTTTATGAGTAACCAGTGTCCCAGGCAGCAGGAATATGATTGTGAGTTTATTGTTACTAATTGAATACTTGGTGGGGGATCTCTTCCCCTCCACTGACTGCTTGACATATTCTAAAAATAAGTTGCTAAAATTTGATTCTAATAAAATCTACTGTCCTTAGCCCATTTTAGAGTCTGAGCGTATTTGGGCATAATATTAGCAATCCCAAGTACTTTCTTCTTCCAAACAGAGGGTACTGTTTTAAGGTGCCATTTACACTCCTTTCTAATAAATCTCATAGTAGTAGCTGACAGTAACATGGTTTAAACTGTGCTACCACAGAGTTAAATTAAACCCTGATGAAAACAGCCTGAGCTGGATTTTCCACCCCGCTTTCTGCTGCTGCTCTACTGCAGCAAATATTGGTCCTCTCTCTTAGCTTGTTGACCTTGGAGTTTCTGCAGTGTGTGCCAAGCCAGTACAACCAGCTTTCTAGAGCCTCCTGACTGGTGCAGGGTATATGTTGTGGTAAGATACAGAGGTGTCAGTCATTAATGCCCAAATGCAAGTAAAACTTTGAAGGTGTTAGGCCTCAAGACCCTTACTCTGTAGAATAACTGGCACAAAGGAAAAATGTACGTTTTGTGCCCACCGCAGCTGAACAAATAGGCGTCTCCCCAATCCTCTGGAAACATAAATTCACTACTTTTTCGTGGTTGTGTACTCATTTCAGTACTCATATTGTCTTCCTAGGATTTGGGTGGTTCTTCAGATACTAGTTATGTATCAACCTTAGGATTTCTTCAAAAGAATGGCCTGATTTATTGTATTCTGCCTTCTGTAATCTGACTCCTGGCAATGGTCTTCCAGAGAGGTACTTGGGTACATGTTAGACACACCCATCTTAGGCTCTCAGAATTCAGAGAGCTGATTATTTTTAATAACATTCTTGGGAATAATCTTTGGATAGTCCGTATTTGCATTTGATGTCACCACATTGCTGTAGTGCTGCCTTCAATGCTCCTTTTTATGTATTTCCTGCAAGTGCCACATTAAGTGATCATGGGATTCTTAGAAAAACAACAGGAAATGACATAATGGTGCCCACAAGTTCTGTGTATTGACTTTTCCACAGACTTGCTAGTGTCTGAGCCTAAAAATTGTTGGTAAAACAAAGATAATTTGATCTTATTCTCTGTTCTTGATTCTTGTTTGCGTGCTAGAAGCCCTGACCTTTTGCTGCTTTATTATGGGGGGGAGGGGAAGGAAAAAGAGAAAAAGAGCTAATTATAGAGATTATTGTGGTTTTGATTATAGGGATGGTTATTTAATTTAGTTGCTTTACATTCCTAAGTAACTATTAGCAGAATTCATATGGACACACTGTTATCTGCAAGTAAGTTACAGCTTGCATTGAGGTGCAGCAGAAATGTCTGTATAATAGAATCATAGCTCTGCTATAAAATTTGTAGGACATGGAATAAGTAATTGCCTTTTAAGTCTACCTGAGTACATTCAAACCATAAAGGATAACCTATAAAAATGGAAGAAAGCTACAGGGAGAACTGTTGTCTGTGGCACGGTTCCTCAGTAGCCTTCCAGGGGTCATGAGCTGTGGAGGACAAGACAAAGATTTCAGTGGAAAATTATAGAAAACCACCCGATGTCAACATCACAGAAACAGCTGGAAGGTCTGTGGGTCGTGTCTAAGGGGTTCTCAAAGAGCTTCTTGGAAGATTTTGAATACATATAGCTGAGAATTCAAATCCTTATCTCTTTGTTGGTCTGAAAACAGCTTTGCTTTTGAAGATATGATGACTCTTTCTGGTTTATTGTGGTGAATTTACCCAATAACTTTCCCCTCTTATGGGTCTAGTTTCCATCTCAGGGATAATTTATCCCCTAGATACTAGCAATAAACAAGACCTATTGCATTGTTAAAGCCTTCCAGCCTCATTTGGATAATTCCTTCAGTAAATTCCCTCCTCATCCGGGATGATTCCTCAATAAATTCCCCAGGCCAAGTTGGGTTTTCACCACATTCCTTTAAAGTCTCGTCACTGGATGAGTCCCAATAGATGTATTAGTCTAGCAAAGTATTTGGGTGATGAAACTTTGCATCCTTGCCTGCCAGCCAAAGTGCTGTGTCTTCACTTGTGCCATGCTGCTGACAGTGGCTTGCTGGGAGACTTCGGTGATGCTTCTACCTTGTGCATTCCCCATATATGTTGCTGTAGAAGATATGAATACAGTTTTAAACTGATAGTCATAAAACCAAGGAAATGAAAAGAGCAGTCTGCCTTCTCTGAAACCTGCAATGAAG
>VYZW01020006.1:23742-56843 GCA_013401315.1 Balaeniceps rex
AGAAAAGAAGTTGCCAAAAGGGCCATCAAGAATCCCCAAGTAATTTGACGTGTAGGGAAAATATGTCAAAAAAATTACAACTGTATATACCATAAATTTTTTAGAAGAGAGTCACGTGTCCTGCTATGCCTGGGATGCCCAAAGAGATTTCTCCGGCCTTATCACTGTTTTTTTGGAAAAGAGAGAGGACGGATGGTGGGAAAGCGAGGACTCTTCTTGACTTCTCCTATAATGCAAGCTCTCTGCTTGTAGTGGAAATCAGCCAAAAGACAGCTCATATGCCAAGAAAGCCTAAGTTAAGAGATGAGTGGAAAATACCAGATGCTTAAACTTATCTTAGATTTTCTCAAAGCTGCTAATACTGGTTTTCTGCTTAATTAGCTAAATAAGGGATGGACTGTGCTTCTCTTTCATGTACAGATATTTCTTGGATCATATAAGAATGAGTTAGCCACCTTTAGGGCACTGCTGTCCATATGAGAGGAAGAGCTAGATGTTGGTTTCTTAAAGAGCATTAATAGGAGATAATTGCTGTAGAGCACATCCCATACTCCTCACCCACAACGCAGCTACCCCACTAGAATTGCCCCAAGATTGGAATTCCTAAGACAGCTCATTTTCTGGAAGTTAGTTTAGGTTTCTATCCTGGGAAGAAATTACTCCCAATGGGTACATTTTCCCGACTAGACAAGATTTATTTCCAGTCAAAGTGTTGTGTCTTTTGTTCACCACTTAGTTTTAAAATCAGCTAGGCTTTTCCCAAGAGATCTCAGTATTTTGTCTATAATCTCAGGGGTATGGATGGATAAATAAGTCTATCTCTCTGACATGAAGTGACCTTTCTGTAAGGGATGTTTTTCATGGGCATCTGTAAGCGTTCTTCAGCATTTTTGTGCCTCCTGAAAGGTGAGAATAAGTCAAACATGCACCGAGGTTGTTTAAACGTGCAGAATCATAAAAGCATACAGAGAGCATACAGAAGGGCATTTGAAGTAAAGAAAAGGTGAACCTCTCAACCGAGAAAAACTGTATGGTATTGGGCAACTGTAGAATCAGCAGAGTAAAAAAGCAAACAGGTTCTGGAGAGGAGTAGGTGAAATCAACAAAACCATCACTATTGGGTATCATAAAACCATTTAAAGTATACTTGTTCTTTGTGTCACTTGTTTTGCTGCATAATTACAAATCTTGATTAGTCTACCAAATTTATCTGACATGGCCTTTTCAGACAGCAGATATAAGTGGTCTGAACACATATAATTTCATAGTAATTTTAATATTCCATTTGTTTCCATAATTTCATAAGATATACATATCTGTTCATCTGTATGTATCACAGAAAAATGAAATACATGCAGGATAGGTTGTAATTTAAAACAAATGGATATAAAGGTAATGTTTATCTTTAGAATATAGTTTAATAATAATTTAATACTAACATTTTTTCCAAATGATGATGCATGAATTTTAATCCTACTTCAGAACGTAAAACATTCAAAAAATTAGAGTTCATCTCTGATTGACAATGCTTGTTATGTATTAATTTATATATATTATAAAAGTGTTTCTTACCAGGATTTTTTAACATCTCCAGTGAGCCATTACAGGACTTCTATGAAAGGGCAAAAATAGTCATTTATTGAGCTGGGAAAGTAACTCTCTTCTCGTACTTCATCTGATGATACAATTTCTTCATCTTTGTGTGTTCACTGAGGAATCTTTCTTTTGCAACTTCCTTTGTTCCCAAGCCTGGATAAATATTATCACTTCTTTTAAAAATCTTAGAGTATTGCAGTGCATTTTGTTTCACCTCAAAGGCCGATTTGTGAATTGTACGTGACAGTGTTCCATGTTTTCATGTTGTTTTTTTAAGATTTAAAATCTCCCCAAATATTTACTACTACCCACTCTTTTCTCACAACTATGAAGTGTAGATATAAAAAAGATGCCCCCTCCCATTTTCACATTCTTTGTCACATATGGAATTAAATTACAAGGGGAAATGAAAAAGAAATTAAATTGCAATTATACGACTTTCTTCAAATGATCATAATTTGATTTAATTTCAAATAAAATATTAATAAAGTATTAATTTTTCTTGGTGGGAAATTCCATTAATGGAACAGTTTCCCAGGGAAACAGAAACAAAGTGATTAACTGTCCTTTCTGCTTTAGTAATGAGATATTTCTCAAATGAATAGCTTTGCCTGGTTAGCATTTGTCTCTTACGTATTTATGCACAGGTCTAGGACCTCAACCTATACGTGGTGTGTTCTGGACCTTGTTTTGGGGGGTGTCTTAACTCTCTCTCTCTCTTAATTCTTACACTTTTTAGAGGTTGTAAACTGCAAGCAGAATACAAGAGAAACTCCTCCAGATTCTATAATAAGAAATAGGGAAAAAGTTATGCACATGTCTAATTTCAGTGACACAATAACTGAAAGTATTTTTAAAAAACAAATGAGAAATATGTCCAAATGCAAATTCTCATGAAAAGCCTCAGAGTTTCAAAATTAGATAATTTTAATGTACTCTTATGGTTGTTTTTCAGTTAGAAAATTAAACGCCAGAAATATCCCCCTAGCTAAATGAGGTTTCTGCAATGTTGAAATTAATCAATCAACTCTTCAATAAGAGCCAAGCCTCAAATCCACAAGCATGAAACAACAGCTAGTAATGGCTATATAAATTGATTTCAGAAGGTTAAATGTGCACATTCAGGGCTTAGAGAACAAAGTCTTTATGGCCTTATCCAAATGGATATCTGTGTGACTCACATTATTTTGCATACACTGTAATCATAAAAATTAAGGGACTGGGTTTAGATGAGGCCATGAAGTTTGATTCATGTTGGAAAGTTTTATCAGAGGGGTTTTTTTCAGATGAACTAGGTCCATGGAGGTCTGACACTGAATCATTTTGTTCACTGCTGGGGCAGGAAGAGGGATATAAAAACCTAACAAAGGTACTAAGTATGTGTGTGAGGGTAGAATTTTTTGGCTGATGATTGGGCACTTTTAAAGGATAACATTAATGTTTCTCGTTAGACCTAGTTAAAAATCAAATTCAGCAACAGTAGCTGGCTTCCATGCTAAAATTGTGGCTGAGGTTGGCATCAGTACTTTGACTAAACTTTAGAACCAGTCTGAAAAATGGGTGCATGGTAAGAAGGGGATGTAAATCTGTAAGTAATCATGCCTAAAGCCTGACTGGGTAGAAATAGATAGGCTTTGGTTTAATGTTTAGCCAAAAGTTTCCTCCAATATGGGGATATCAAATAGATTTGAATAAGTGTAAGAATTCTGAATGGCAGAGAAACCTGATAAGAGCTAGATTTCAACCAAGAGAGGAACCAAGATGCATTCTGGAGAAGTATTCTGTAGGTTTTCTCTGTGGGACTTTCCAAACAAAGGCTGCAATTAGATACAGGCTAAAAAAAGAGATCCTGGGCTGTGTTGACATTTAATATCTGTTACAGAAGAGGTTCCCAGGCTAAAATCAATGTTATGTCCTTCAGACCTCAGAAAATTACAATTAGGGCTGGGTAAGAGCATGTAGATCTCTCTGGACTAAAGTTTTTGCATTACCCATGCTAAAACTGCTTCAGGTAGAATGAGGTAGAATTTGGATTGCAGCCGTTCACAGTAAAACAGAGTGAGCTGGAGTCCTTGGCTTAGATTTCTGTTTAGGTCGTGTTGATCTTCCTTGTCAGGGCAAGGTTTCCAGGGCTAGGTGACTGGCCAAGCTTTTCATACTTAAGCTTATGTTTGGATTTATGCTTATGTTCCTTGGCTGAATTAAAGCTTAAGACCCACAGCCAGTGTCAAGCTAAGGCGTGGAATGGCCAATTATCAAAAAACACAAAATGAAAAGCGATAGGCGGTATAGTGACCGGGCATGGTGAACAGTAATAAGAACAGCTGAATGACAGCCAAACACAGGGAAGACGACAGGTTTGACAATCAGAGTAATCAACACAAAAAGCCTAATTGCAGAGGACAGAAATGTAATGGCTTCAAATGATATTCAAAAAAACATTCATTTCAAAAAAGCAGAAAGAAAAGAAAAAATAATCTGATGCTGATGATTTGAAATGTGCTTATGCAGCATACAATAACCAAAAACTGAATGAGAAGAACAAAATGAAAAATAGGAAGGGAAAAAAAAAGTCAAAAAAGGGAGAATTGTTTAATCTAAATGTTTCAACCTTTTCAATGAGGTTTTCAAAAACCTCACAAGGATTTGCATTTTTGAAAGAAGCAGCTTTCTGGAGTGTCCATGTGCATTTGAAATACGTTGAGCCCTTTGACCCAGACGCCATACCCGCAGCTATGATGCCGCAGTCTCTGCCGCCATCTCGCGGGGAGTCGGTGCATGTTCACCGAGGCAGAGCCGCAGAGGGACACTCGCGCAGTAAGCACACATAGCCTTGCTGGTAGAGTCTAAACTCTAAGCTTTCCTTCCTTGTCAGAGTGAGCAGAGTCCTATGGCATATGTCAGTGAGTAGTGACTGTAGGTAGTGGCAGACATTTACATTTAAATCCTGGTTTTTGTCCCCCTAATCACCATAGACTTACTATGAGAGTAAGTATGCAGAGTCTGGGGCATTGCCTGCAGAGCAGCTGATGGTCCCTGTCATGCTGAAGCTAAATCTATTGTGTAATGGCACAGCAATCGTCGGAGTTGCTGTTGACTTCCCTGAGGAGCCCTGGAAGGGTTAGCTTCCTTTGCCAGGAGTACTGGTAGGCTGAAAGGCTGAACAGTCCATTTCTGTTTCCTCCTTCCATCAAACTTCTGTTTTCCCGTTCTCTCTGATTATACCCTTACTGTTCCCATCCTGCCAACTCAACCAGCCAAATTTGACTTGGGGACAATATTTCCTTTCTTTTCATAACTGCTTTACTGTCCTCCCCTCTATGTTTTCTTGGCAGTTTTGCTCTGCGAACCACTGAAACAAAGGATGCTCACTTCACTAGAAATAGTAATCATTTTCCAGAGGGTTTTGTGGATTCAGCTTATAGGAAGGCAGAGACCCAGCAAGCTTCCTGCAGAAACAGATTTGTCCTGACAGGATCAAGTGGTGGAGTTACAGGCCATTCAGTTCACAAATTCTTCTCTAAGGACTCTTAATGCCTTTTGAGGATGCTTATCCCTGTGTCCCGCTGCCATACTGCTGCCAGCAGTCAGCATTTTGACACAGCATGTGCTGTTACGTAGTCCAGTCAAAGCTTCCCTTTCTGCTTCTAGCGCTTCATCAGCAGTTCGGGTCAGAAAGGTAGTCAGAGGCTGTTAACCCAGCCAGGTAGAAATATGTTCATAACACTGAATATCATTTTTCTTTTGATTCCTTAGGGGAACTTCCTGAAGATCTCTAGCAAGCTGGCCTACCACCACCATCCCCTCCCCATGTGAGCTGGCCGTGTTTAACCATCCACTTGCCGATAGGAGGATTCCAGTCCTCAGGTTTGTCTCCTAGCGACCTTGTTTCCTTAATCTTTCAGGCAGTGTGGAAATGGTTTCTTGGTGATGGCTCATGCCTTTGTTCTAAATATATACCTGGTTTATCATGGATAAATTTCTGAACTGAGGACCAAGATTGTGCACCGTTTTGGGAGGCCATGGCAAAAGGCTGCCATGAGAATCTCATATGTTGCTCATATTATTTGCTGAAACATGAATGGCTCATGAACTATCAGTGAAACTCATTGCGAATTATCTTTTAGATATTCTTAGATCTGGACTTTGTGGCACATTTGGAGATGATAGCATGCTGTTTATCATAGCAGTCTCACAAAGGAATTCCTTTCAGATTGGTTTGGATACGGTATGGGTCATAGCACCCTGAATAACTGAGCCCCACCAGCAGGTCTGATGCAACCTGTTTCCCTCCAGTTCTTCCTGTTGTTGTCTGGTAGCTGATGAATTGCTACATTTCCCACTTCTATAAAACTGTATCTTGTGGACACTCCCCCTAATCAGGAGACAAATGCGTTAGGCCGTTGCTTTTATGCCTTGTCTTTCCATTCCAGAATTTCCTGCTAGGTGCTGCACTGGCCAGTGTGAGAATATTACCATCAGGAATGGGTGCACGAGAATTTTCATCTTCCAAAATGGGGATTTGTTATCCAGTGACTTGAACCTTTCCCTTTCAGGTATTCTTGTTTCCTAATTGATCTATAGCAAATCATATTAATGTTAAATGTTCCAGGAAACTATTGCATGTCATCTCAAATGATAGAATCTTGTTTAGGTACATTCATCTCGGATTCCAGTTGTTTTGTCTCTGTGTATGTCTGTGGATTTATTCTATTGGCTTTTTTTCCTCAGAGAAATGCAGGTTCCTAATCTCATTGATCTGGTTTCTTCATATTAGGTCATGTTACAAATTCCAAATCAGATTATAACAAAATCAGATTAGTTTCTTGTTCTTAAACAGAACAGCTTTAATGTCTGGACCTGGTACTTAAAAAATTATATTTTACAGAATTTGTCTACTTTGGGTGTGCAGGAGGACCAGAGCACTCAGTACTGGATGCATCACCCCCTTAATTTTATTTCAAGGAGACTTTCCATAGTAAGTAAACAGTGGATTAAACTAATAGCCTGAGAAAGTAGTTTTCAGAAGAATGCTCTGGTAATTGAAATGTTGCTGTTGTTCCCACTGTAAGTTTCATTTACCTTCTTCAAAAACTCCTATGAACATGACATACCATGTGGTATGCACTCCAAGCTTGTTTTATGATCTGGCACTTACAGTATATTGATTTTGTTATTTAACATTATGCAAAGAAAGAAATTTGCTCTATGACAGTTAGACAATGAAGTCACATTTCTAGGAAACACATCACTCATCTGAATCAGATGCCTCTTTATTTTTATTAAAAACATCTAATTTCTTATGAGAGCTTCACCTTTCAGCAGATGATGTTTCTGTAAATGTATGAATTTGCTCCGGGTCAGAGGGTGGGGGATGACCAGACTTTGAAGAAAGCTGTATTGCATTCCCACCTTTTCAGCTGCTCCATGATGGGCAATTAATTGAAGGTGGAGTCCTCATCCTATAGAAATGAAATTTTCAAGGTCTTTACAGTTGGAATCCTCAGTCCCACTAGAGCATTTTCAAAACCCCTAGAAAGCACTGGAAAAACTACTGAAAGCCTTCAGTAGACTTTGAATTGGAGCCTAAATATCCCTTCATTTAGGTTTCCTGTTGATAAATATTTATAACAATAATTCTAATTTCCCTAGTCATCTGCAGATATTAAGCATTTAATGTGGCATTGAATATTCACGCTATACTGAAGAAGTAGTGCTTAAAAAGTTCACTAAAGACTTAAGCAAAAAGGATAAAGCAAAAAACATTCTGTTCTTAATGTTTCCGATATTAAAAGTAAAGAAAAAAAAAAAACCTAGATGAAAAAGCGATGCAGTCCATATATCTCAGAGAGGAAGGAAGAAGAATAATGAAAGTATCTTGCATGTTACATAGGTTCTCTTTTTTGTTCCTAGTTAATTGCTTGCTATTTCTTATTAATGAATCTGAAGAACAGTCTTTAAGTTTTAAATGCTGATCTGGATTTCAAATGGGGATTTAATTGTTTCTAGACTTTCACATCAGTTTCCTGTGACTTTAGTACTCTTGGGCTTATCTCAGCTGCCCAGTGCAATCTAATGTCGTGCAATTAAACTAGACATACACAACTGTATCTGGAGTTGTTTTTTAGCTAGAGGTGTCTTGTCACAAGTGTACTGCAAGTAAGTTAGTGGAAAAGAACAAGAAGGGGGAATAATAAAAAAAAAAAAAAGGTATGAGTCAAGGTTATTGCTATTTGAATGGACCGTACATCTGAAGTCCCAAATCGTACCAACTACTAGTTCAAGAGCTGTAATTGTGGCAGAGTTGCTAGTCAAATGGCCAAGGAAAACATTTCAAGTCTTCCAAATGAAATTGTGATAGTTGAAAAGAAATATTTAGGTCAGAATATGTCTTAATAAACTACCCACCTTTTTTCTTGCTTATCTGAAAACATCTTCTTTTCAATGTTTTGTTTGCTTTCCCAAAAGCTAATCTAAATTTTATTAAAGATAAAACACATTTACCAAAGGAACCCGTTAATTCTGATAGCAAGCAATATGCAAGGAAGCAACTTGGCCACATGGTGGAGCTTTCTGCTCTCTCTGCAGGAAAAAATCGTCAAAAGAGCTCTCTGACTCTGCCAGAATCCTCCAGCAAAGAGGGAGATATTAAGTTCTCCTGTAAGTTCTCCTAGAAATACTGTTCTTTATGGTGATTTATGCTTATATGTGTAATGAGAGGTGTAGATGGCTTCCCCCCAGTCTGGAAACTGCATCTAATGGTGACATTAATTACCAATGCATTTAATTCAGACCAGCAAATTCCTGCTTACTTCCAGCACTATGGTTGCACTTTTAGCCTACTGTCACATGCAGATGAAGGGGTCCTCAGCCTATTCATCATCCCTAGATGCACCAAATTACATATACATTCATTTTTACAAATAAAAGCAGTATACTATCCTTACCCTGTTTCCTCACTGGATTTCTGCCTACAAGAAGCTCATTAAATGTTTTGCCTTTCTCCAGGCTCATCTTGTATAGTACTTGACTTGGATCACATTGAAGGGAAAGGCTAAGGACCAGCAGCAGATGCAGGAACATTACTTAATAAATTGCTAATCCATCCTCATTAACAAAGAACTCCTTCCAGAGTGGATATTAAGACAAAGAGCTTTTGGCATTTGTGCAGGCTTAAGGGAACATCTGTGTTTGTGATGGCAGAAGATTTATTGTGTGATAATAGACATGAAGCCTCAAAGGAAAATCCTTTCACTAATAAAAGTAAGACTTTTTATAAGAACTAACTTTCACTAATGTTTGGGGGTTTTTTTCCAATTTATTTACTTTCATCATCTGTTCTTACCTATTGGTAGATATGGCATCTCTTTAGAAATGAGTGCTCATCTTGAAAGAACTCATTAAATCATATGCCAATACTTTCAGTGGTTCTGTTCTCTCACTCACTTTTGTGTGCTTTGAATTAGAATACAAACGTAAAGGTCTGTCTATACGTACAAATTGCACAGGCTGAATTAAATATCTTCCTAACTTGGAGTCAGCTCAGTTTAATTCTTTAGGCATTTAAACTAGTTACCCAATTAAACAAGTCAGTATTAGTTACAGCTAAGATGATTTACGAGTATACAAAGAGATTGCACTCATTTAATTAAACCTGCAAAAAATTGATTTAATGCCATTGATATAATTTCTGCATTTAGCTTTCACCTTGGAAACATTTTTAAATTGTGAAAAGAACTGCATATCTTAAAACCTTGAGAAGAACGTATGTTTTTTAAAAAATGTGTGAAAATCAAAATTTATGACTAGAAGAGAGCTTCATGATCACGCTGTAAGTGGGGCAAGAAAAGAAAGGGGAGCAAAACATGAAGTTGATCAGTCTAATTTTGTTGTGCCACATTAATGAAAAGCTAAATATTAACAATAGGTTGTGATCCACAATCCTATTATCAAGGCTTAAACTACTTCGCATGAGCTGAGCCTTAGAGACTGTCCATATGCATCTTTGTAGCACATATAAAATCTTTGATGAGTTAATTTAGCTAAGCCCATACTGTCTATTCTGGGGCTTTCTCAAAGCATTCCACCTACTAAGCGTATAAAAAATACCATAAGACCAGTGAACACAATAGACAGACTCATGAAACCCAGCATGTATTTAATGTATGCTGGCAGGAAGGAGATGATCATTACCACAGTAACTGAGAGAGTCTCTACACTGCTTCTATAATTTGAGTTTTTTCTTCTAACTTTTAGGGCTCAAACACTCTACTTCCATAGCCTTGATGATAACATTTAATTCAGCATCAGAGTAAGGCTTACATATTTGCATCATGAGGTCCTCGGAGGAAAGGACTATTTGAAATATATATTACAATTTTGTTAGTATTTCCTTAGTGTTTGTAAACTATATTTTGCATTTTTTGCATTGTTTTTATAATCCTTTTGCACTGAGGATAGCACACACAAAAGCCCCCCAAATCCAAAGAAGCAAAAAATCCAAGATCCTTATTCTGCAAAAATGGGTTAAGAAAGGATATTCCCTTGAACATGTGAGTATTCTGTGCTGTCTTCTAAAAACTAGGCTATGAATGTTTAATGCAAAGGCTATGGATCTAACTTACCATCCACTGAAGTCGAGGGCAAAAATGTGATTTTATTAATCATTGCAGTGTTCCTTCTGTTCAACTGAATCACATCAGTTCAGAATACTCAAAAGCTCTATAGCTGTGTCTTTTGCTTTTGAGACTACAAAGCTATTATGAGAAAATTTGTTATGTTGAAAAAGTGAGGGTGCTAATGGATTATTAAATGTCTGGGTTAACCTTACAAGAGATGTTTTCATTGAGATAACTCAATTTAATACAGTATAATAGAATTTTCTAGTGTGTGTTAAGTCCAAATAGTGATGTGTAAAAGCAAAGAAAGTAAGTCCCTTTGAGAAATCTGCTTGAAAGCCGATTATTTGAAATTGCTGTAACCTTATAACTCCTTATTCCAGTGATGAGATAATGATATAATTTAGAAATGGGTGGCTTAGTGATATATGTTTCATTTAGATTCTTCCTAATAGGTGACATTTATTGAAAGCTGACTCTTGAACTGTGTTCCGTGCCTTGTGCTATCTATCTGCCTTGGAGCTGCCTTGGACACTGTAATTACATTTTGCTTCATTTCCTGTATAATTTATGTGAAAATCCTTCCATGGTAGGAAACTACAAAGTCCAGATAATGAGAACATGACAATGTATAAGATTTAAGATGGTTGTTTATATTGCAGCTTGAACTGCCCATGACTCAGGCACTTTCAAGGTCATCCAATACATGGTGAGATCAGGCAGCACAGCACTTTTGAGACTGTACAAAATAAAAACATTTTGCTACTTTTAATAAACATCAATCTTAACATTATTACTCCTAGAAATTGAGGTGTGTCTTATGGGTAGAGTAAGAAGAAATGCCAGATCTTACTGTGTTGAGTTACTGTGACATCCAGCCACTAGCATGCTGTCTTTATGTGAAGAATATAAGAATAGTTTTGTGTCAGGGTGTAATGTTTTGAGGTCTCCAAAGCTTTGCTATTTTGTTTTATTATGCTTTCAAAGTTTTCCCCTTGGCAGTTTCTTGATGGTACTAGATGTATTTTTTTAACTAATGTGTTTCTTAATGCGATTTTTTTCCCCCTTTAGAAAACTCTTATAGCTAAATCATTATGCCGCCAGTTCCTCTCATCACCAGCCCGGTCTACATTACATCTA
This sequence comes from Balaeniceps rex, assembly GCA_013401315.1. NCBI lineage: Eukaryota > Metazoa > Chordata > Aves > Pelecaniformes > Balaenicipitidae > Balaeniceps > Balaeniceps rex. Next base: position 35,097 of record VYZW01020006.1, read on the forward strand.
GAGATAATCAGCTGGATTTGTTGTCCAGGCTAAGGATATTGCATATCTTCATTATGCGCTGTTGACTCTGAGGGTTTGTGGACTTGGTCTAGGTAGAATTTCTGAATCCTGTGTTAATACTGCAAACCCTGTATAGGCTTGGCTGTCTTTCATTGCACTCTTACCATATGCTTCATGTGCTAAGAAACAGAGATGGGCCACAAGGCAACTGCCAATGAGCATGTTGGTCACTGAAAATGACATTTGATTTATTTTGGCTCCTAGGTCTAAAGAGAAAGTTTGCTTCAAATTCCCTGTGGGAAAACTACAGGGAGCAGCTTCCCCCAGAGAACAGAGAGATGGATTTTGGTGAAGCTTTTATAGTCTGGTCTTGGGAAGACTAAAAGGGTTTGGGACTGAATAAGGAAACAAGGAGACAAGTTTAACAGAGGAAGCAGGTACATTTCCAAGGAAGGGAGGAGAGGACCAGCCAGAGCTTGAAGGAAACATCCTGTAAGAGGTACAGGCTGTGAATGAACTACTGCAGGGTAGTAAAAACTGTCAGCTGGTTGTTACATGGTACCTTTGACATAAGTCCATGCTATCATTGAAAGGGATCAGCCCATCCGACTCCCTGCATCCTCCTGGTTCATTCCCACAACCTCTCTTGTGCTCACAGTAAGGATTATGCTGCTGAATGGTAGCTGAATCAAAGAACTGATCTGTTGAAAGCTAATCTGAGAGGTGGGGAAAGGCAGGGGACTGTCGGAAGTATTATGAAGAGGTGGTTAATTCAAGTGATCATGTAACCACAGCCTGGTGCATCTGGGCTTTTCTGAGTACTGGGTTGATGTGATATCCTGGAAAGAAAGTGGAGCAAGTGCATCTCCTTGCAGACAGTACTTCGAAGAAGTATGTTTGGGGTTTTTCCTTGGACAAAAGATGATTGTTGTTTGCTTATGAGTTAACTGTTGTGTATCTAAACAGCCTCCTAGGTGATGCAGTAATAGAATTAATATCATTCCTTGTGCAATAAATTAAGCTGATCTAGATTTCCTCTCCCATTTTTTGCGAGCATCTGGTTTGTGAAGAGGTTAGATATTGAATGTGGGTGAAATAATATATTTCAATGCCAAAGGCCCTCTAAAATTGGGGCGCAATTTTAGGCTGTAAAGTTGGGTGGATGTTAGAAAAAGCAAGGAAACTAGAACATAGATTTTTAAGGATGTCAGCTCCAGTCACACCACACCTCTCCCAGGCTTTTGACTTGTAAGACTTTCCCAAGTATCTGCACTCCAGAAATGCGTAGTCAATCAGAACAGTTTCTTCCATTTAATACACTTTACATTAAGCAACAGTGTCACTTCACGAGCAAATAATTCTGAAATGGTTTATTATAGCAGTGTACAGTACAATAAGAACAGAAAGATATGGGTAAAACCATGATCTGAACTCCCCAAATCTGAATATGCCTGCTGTCAGAGCTATAGCAAGGTACATTAGTACCTGCCTCCCTCCCCATCTCTATCCAGCTGCTACTTCCTACTCGCCCTATCTCTGCAGCCCTTTAATCTGTCATTTTCAGAACCAGCAACAGCAGTTGGGAAGGTTCATCTCCATAGCGTCCCCTTTGATCAGCTTTACACACCATATTTCTGCTGACCCACCTGAGAAGTGCAAATCTAGCTTTTCCAGGACTCTGAGCTGTGTAATTGAAGGGTACAATTGTGACTTGAAAAAATCTTTATTTTAAGAGTTATTTGAAGAGAAACCCAGCTAAATGTATTTCATTATTCTTTTATTGCAGTTAATTTCCCTGTCTCCCCTCTTAAGTCACCCAGTGTTTCCCTTGGGAAAGCTAGTAGTGGAGTTAGTTTTTCATATGATTAACCAACATCATGTGGATTGAGTGTTCTTCCCCAAAACAACATTTTCAAAACATTCACTGGAGACTTTAAAATGGAGTCTTAATGCTTTGTATTTATTTTTTCTTATCACAGCTTTACAACATTGGGAATTTAACTAGCCATCTTGTAATAATCAGAATGGAAATGCTAGCCTCTCAGGTTCAGGACTGAATTTGGTTCTACTATGTTCCTGTAGAAAGCTCTAGTGTTGTCTTCCCCCAACACAAGATTTCAGATTTGTTGCTCTCTAAGAGATATAGCTCATGGACCTCTCAGATGTCCTGCTGCTATTTACCATTTTGTTGTGTGGGATGCAGCTGGAGTTATGTCACTAGGTACATTTCAAACTATATGTTTCATTGCACTTTTCAGTGTGGTTTCAATATTCACTACTATTTTTCTTCTCTCTTCTGTTGGACATAGTGGCTTTTGGCTTTTCAGAAATATGGTATCAAGGAATTAATAATGTTCCTGTCTAGATCATTGCAGACTCAAATAGGATATTTCCATCAGTGACAAACTGCACTGAATTCTGTGCACAAAATGTGACCAGGTACTAGAAATCATGTCTCCCTTCTCTTAAATGACTCATTTGGCCAATAACTCACAATAAGTTTTGTAAAGTGACGTTGATTGAGAAGAAAAGTGACGTGTACCCACCCTTCTTACTATTTACCTCTAACTAGTTGATAAAGCCTAAGCATTCTTCTAGCAGGGGAAAAGTATGATTTTCTGAATCCCTTCAGTTTGAGAAACAGAATTCAGGTCTTTTATTTCCTCAGTGCATGATTTCAACATTGGGATACTGGACAAAATTATCATTATCTTTTTCATATTCCTTTAAACAAAGGAGGTTGTGGTAACTCCGTGTGTGGAGCTCAATCATGTTGTTCCATGCTAGGCACGTGGGATAAAACTTTGTGGGGACCTAGGCGTGGCATAAACACGTAGCACCTCAACCCTTCCAGATGGTAGAAGATCTGGGGAAGAACAAGGAGTGCCTGGGGAAGAACTTGGCCAGTGCAAAATCAAGCGCTGAGAGATGAGGAGGAAGTTGAGAGGCTTGACTATTGGTACTCAGAAGCCCTTGCCTTGGCTGAAAAAATTGCTGATTGCTCTGTTTCAGTTCTTAGCTGAAGAACTGTGTCCCATGCATTTTAAAGTGACGCAAAGCTCTGACTGAAGGTGTGTTTCTGGTGAATATTTGAAATGCTACAAAACAACATTCTAATGTTTGGAGGACAATGAAAACCAACTTAAATTGAAGCAGACCCAATCTTTCTGCATTTCAAATGTTGACAGTTCTTTTCTTCCTCACCCTGGGTCAAAATGAGACAATCTTATGGAAGAATGTGTTGCCAAAAGACACTTAAAAGCAGTTGTGAAATTCAAGGTTTTCATCTCAGTCAAAAATGCTAAACCAACCCCAAGCCCTGACTATTCAGTTACTTTCTGCTATTGTCAATTCCTTGAACTTTTCCTCTTTTCTTCTAAAATGTGGAATTTCTCCTTTTATTGATTTATTTATTTTTAAATGTTCTCTAATTATCAGATTCATTTTCACTGACTCCTAGGTCTGGCTTGTAACGACTCACATAAGTCTGGAAAATAATTTGGTTACAGTGCTTTCAAAAAGGTCTCTGGTGAAATTAATTTGTCTGTAGGATGCATGTTGTACTGCTGGATAGACAAAGCTGCACAAAATACAGATTCCCTCATAGCAGAAGGAACTACAGCCCACGACACTTGAAAAATAAGTTTTCTTATGATATCTAATTGCTTTCTTGTCACCCGAAAGTTAGAGGGCTGCGAGTCATGGGGGCAGGGTGTCATGCAAACCAGGGCAGTGCTGGGAGCCAGGTGCATCAGTTGAATTGGCTGTAAAAACTGGTGGGGCCTGCTCTGCCCCACCACAGATGATTGGCTCTGCGTATGGCTGCTTCTGTTTGTCCTTAGCCCCTCTCTGCTCCCCTTCTGTTTGTCCTTAGCCACTGCCTTAGCGTTAGGCTCTAAAACGCTCTTGACAGTTATCTGTTGTGGATTGTACTGTCACAGAAATGTATATTTTAATAGTCATGATACTCATCTAATGAATAAAAATAGTCATCTTATGATGATATAAGGTCAGTTAACTGCACAGGAGGAGCTTTTCAAATGGAATATTTTTTATCTGGGATGCAAATTCACAAAGAAAATTGAACCATGATGGGAGTATTCCCCCTGATCTAAGTCTGATAAATGTCAGCAAGAGTTATGAACACGCTGAAATTGAAGAACGAAACCTACTGTATGAAATTAAACTGTCCAAACAATCTTATGGGGAGACAGTGATTTAACAGAGTTTAGTAGATCAATTTTATTCTCAGTAAGTGAAGTCGATGGCTTTGCCTTTGTTATCCTGGAAATCCCATAACTGCTTTTATGTCTGGCTGTACACCTATAATATCTCTGGGGACCAAACAGGTGAGCTGAGATTTTAATTGGAGAATGGAATGTCTGCCTTTGAAGCCCAACTGGGCTGTCTTTTCATCTGAGTTTTTGCAGCTCTAAAAATAAAGGTCCTCAAACTAAAAGGAGTTTCGGTGTTTTCACACAAACCTGGATCCTGTACAGTATCATTACCTGTCACTGCTTTCTATAGGGTTGAATGTTTTTAGCACTACTGATTATTAGTTCACTTGAAGATGCACCAGTCTCCTTTTTCAGTGTTTCCAAATACTTTTTTCCCACCTGTTTTATGTACTTAAGGATCTGGAGGGATAATATTCTCTTTTTACAGAGATCACTGGAAAACTCAGTCCTTTCTGAATTTTCACCTTGGAACCAGGATCACCAGTGTTGTGAACCTCCCAAGCAGAGAGATTTAGAAAAGGCCCCAGAATTTAACTGCAATGCTGGGAAGATGGGTAAAACTTCAACTGAAAGTCCATGGGGACGGACAATCATGGCATTGAGAATATAGCCTACTGTTTGCCTGAATTTTCAGTCAGCAGAGTTCACCAACCTGGCTTTTTCATGGATAAGTGTTTGAAAATGCAAAATGATCCTGTGGATCAAATGTGAGGCTTCCTATTAGGCACAGAGAGCTGCCACTGTAAGTTTTGCAGTAAAAGGTTAACGTCCTGGTTTACATCCAGTTAATAGCAATTGAAATCAAATCTATAACCCTTGTAGTATTCATTCAGAGTAAAACAAACCCCAGTAGGTTTCTGGATTCAACAGAGCATATTGAAATGGGCAGCTGGGTGTTCTGGCTGCTAAACCGCTTGCTGAGTTGAAAAGCAAACCAACACCCTCTTTGTGATCTGAGTTAACGTTCAGGTTCTTTAAAGAGGCCATTGCAGGGGTCATGGGCAACGGAGGATGCCACCAACTTCAGCGATAAGCTCTTGAAGCCTGCTTTCTATTTCCTCTTAAAAAGCACTCTGCATCCTCCTGTCAGATGGGCTCTGAATTCATGCGTCTCATGCTGCTCGTTGTGCTTTTAGTGTTTGGTAGTAACTTCAGATTACGTACGTGATTCCAGCACTGGCAGTATTAGAGCTATATAAATGTCAGGCTTAAATTGTCCCTTTGGTTTTTAGACTTTAGGCTTTCTTCTAACAAATAGAAACAAAATTAATCTTCCTTGTTGACATGTTAAGATATACTAGCTAATTAAATCTATGCGAGTCATTAACGTTAGCATTTTAATGTTTTTGGTAGTGCTATACCACCATCATATTAAAGGATACTGCTTTATCTGTGAAATGTAGTAATCTCTGGGAACTACCAATGATGTTAAGTCTTAATCTCTCCAGTGTGGTTCCTTCAAATGAAAACTAGGGCATCTGAAAGCCCAGGGAAAAGTGGGAATTAGGCACGGTAATACAGACGGAGAAACAGCTGAGCGTGTCTCCTGTAGTTTTTGGAGATCTAGCTTATGTTCTCTGAGGGATTCGGGATGTTACTGTGTCAAAACCTACTTTCTGGGTGTACGGGAATTTCCCTTAGTGAGATATCTATCTGCAACACGATTTTAACGTTTCTGCACGTAACTGGAATAAGCAGGCAGCTAATGGACTTCAGTAGATTGGCCTGACTATAGAGGCACTTACGAGCTAAGGCAGCAGAATCTGGCCCCAATGCCGTGCCACTGGCCAACATTCAAAGAAATAACTACAACCAAGGAAATATATTTGAACTGACATATTGCTTTTAAATTATAAAATGGAAAGCATATGTTGCAGCAGGTCAAAAAAAGTGGTGATGTGGGCGTGTTTGCAGTACACTCTGAGCATCAGAGCTTTAAGGGGCGTTTCTGGCATTCAGAATAGTTCCTCTGTTTGTTTTTCCAGCTGGAAAGAAGTGATAAGCCTTTTAGTGGAGACGTATTTCTGGGCTGATACCCATTCCTTTTGGCTGTTTGCTTTCACTTGATGAATGGTCTGACACACAGAGAGGATAGTAGGATGCTGCTTCTGTCCTGGGATCTAGAACCCAAACAGGAAAGCTATTGCAAGGCTGGTGGATTTAAGTATGGTGCAGATAGTTTGATATGTCAAAGCTCTAATAGCCTCTATTTTACAGACTTCACTATGAAAAATAATACAATGCAGCACAGAAAAAGTAAAATTATTATGGTCCATCCTTCTTGGGAAGCTGGAAATTGGAGCCCCCACCCTTTAGTCTCTATTGTGGCTAAAGGAGGTGTGTACAAGAGATGCTCAGAATGGAGTTGGACTAGCAAGTTCAGTTCACAGGAAAACCCGTGTAGTAAGTAGAATATGGCTAAGTGGTGTTTCCACCAATGGTTTTTACTAGGTTTAAAAGTCATGCGTATGTGACAGAAGGGGGAGTGAAAGGGCCGGTGCAGAGTACAGCTGCCTGGTTTTACTGAACTCTGAATAGGGGCATTAGGAGCATTTCTTGACCATTTTGGTGCTCTTCTGCCTTGTGCTAATGGAACTCCCAGATTTCTGGGGAAGATTCAAACAAGATACACCTGGGGCTCTGGGCTTTACTGTTGACTACATTTTGGAAATGCAGAGTTGCCTTTATCTAAACTCGTCCTTCCTTGTCATCTAAAAAGTGTGGAGTGAGTTACACCAAATGGACTTACTCTTTCAAAACTGTAAAACCATGCAAGTAACTCTCAGAGTATAAATAATGCTTCTGACTACTTAGCCCTTTAGTCATTTAACTAAATAAGTGTAGTACAATGGACAGAACCATGATCATGGAAAAGTAAAATTTCTCGGCAAGTGGCAATATTTTAGATTAACTCAGGGCAGAGGAAAAAAGCAGCCTGTGCTATTCTCTACAGAAAATTTAGCGGAAAGAACTTAATGTTCTTTCTTGTCAGAGGCTGCAAATAAAAGTTAACTACAACAGACCATTGATTTATGTAACTGAAACCCTTGCCGCATTGTGCACAGAGCTATTAAGGAGAGAAAATACCAAGTTAGGAACAAGTGAAAACTCTCTGTAAACTCTTCCTTTCTCTCCCCCATTATGAGTGTCAAATTATGGCCATACAAACTATTCATATCAAGTTTCCTTGTTCTGTTTTGCTCTGTTTTAATAATGTGACCCAGAATACCCACAACTTCTGCAACAGAGAAAGGCACTGGAAATCCACTTGACCATGTGTCAAGTTCTTAAGCTGCCCTGGTCCCAGCGAAGCTTGGAGCAGTCTATGCTGTCCTGACAATCCAACACCAGTATCACAGAGATGCTGACGGAGAGGTGGTGTTGGAGCTGACTATAGGAATGGTGTCAGGGGACTCTCCACCATGAAAATACAACTGCTGGCAAGTACAGTATGTCAGTTTCCCAGTAGTTAATCTTGGATTAAATGGGTGGATTACTCTTTGAGTAGATGTAAACTGAGTCAAAACTATTGCTACTGTATTTTGGTTGAGACATTCAAAACTGAAAACTGGTGTTTTGCTATCAGTTTTACCATGCACGTGAATACTTTGAGTGAATTAGGAAGTTCATGCCCATATGATGCTAGTTAATGATGTAATAATATGTAAGCATCATATGATAGGCACCGAATGCATCATTCCTGTGAAATGCAGAAATGCTATCCTTATTTAAGGATGGAAAGTAAGGCATAAAACTGCAAGAATTTGCCCCAGAACATACAGAAAGTGAGAGAGAGAATAGTTATTTAATACAGGGTCCTCAAGCTCACAGCACCAGTCCATTTGTTGTCTTTTAAAGCGATCCTCTGTGTTAAATATACTTTAAGTATCTATTAAATTAATTTTGTAATAAAAATAGTTAAGTAGTAGAGTTGAAGAAATGGGAAATGAGCATCAGATGGTAATGTTTTCCAGTGTTCTAGCTCTAGGTATAACCATTATCATTATCAGTAATCTAGTCAATGCTTATTGCAAATATTAAAGATGACATAGTAATTAATGGAATTGAGCATAATTAAGATATTCCAACTATCAAGAAAAAGTGAATTGTTTAGTAACCTGTACTTGTCTGAATAGCAGGTATTTTGATTACCTCCAAGAGCAAAGCCATAAATTTAGGTATAATGAATGGAGGTCATGCGGAGAGGTTGGGGCCGGGACCCAGGAAAGCAGCATCCACACATTCTGTCAGGGCTGTCCCCTGGGAGAGGATCTGGAAATCCTGCAGCAGAATGATGTCACATTTTTCCCTGTTAGTCAAGGCCAAAATGCAAACTGCCTTGCTTTACTCGAGCAATAACATTCTCTCAAGCACGTGAAGCAAAGATGTCAACAGTATGTCCAGTGCATTCGTTGGAAACATCACCCAGAGCGGGCCAGCGTGGTGCGGTGGGATGGCGCTTCGAAGGAATACCTCATTCGTGACAAGGGAAACGTGGCTCCGAATTAATGACTGCAGCTGGCCCACCCTTGGACTCTGCTCCCTACCTCACTTCTGGGCATCTCGCTCAGAAGCTCCCTGGCAGGGGCTGCCGTGCACTGCCGCTTTAAGGCGTGCAGGCACTGCCAAGCAGCAGGTCCTCTCCACGGCTGGAGCACCAGGCGCAGGCAGCAATCCTCTGCTCAGCAGGGCTCACAGTCGCTCGCTGCTCTCTACTTAATAACATTTGGCTGCTTATGAGACATCTGACCAGCGAGCTAAAGGCTTCCTTCTAGGGCGGCAGAGTTTCACCTGGTGCCGGCGGCAGCTGCCACCATGGCAGCAGCAACGGGCTCTGCTGCAGCAAAAACTGCCAAGTCCTGCAAAAAGTATCGAACAGTGAAGCGACACGCCGGCATCTACACCTACCAGGAGCCGCCCCACAGGTAAGAGACCCTCCTCTCTCCTGAGGTGCAAATCTGCCTCATCTAGCACAAAAGTGGGATCTTGTCTTCTCACTTTCATTTAGACAGAGTGTGGTAACACAGAAAGGAGTGTGAGAAAAATCACTCTTCTCTCTGTATTTAGATGTATTTCAAACCTCTTTGGTTTTTTATTTTCACAAAAGTCATGTTTCATACTGCAACATAAACACTGTACCGAAAACAGTGTAACTCCAAAGAATTCAGGGTATAGCAGGGTAAGAAATCTCTGTATACTTTTCCTGTGTAATTATACATTTCGCTTGAATGTCCCCTGTGACCAAGGGGAGAGGACTGTGGGCCAACGGATCAGCGATCTGATGAAGTATGTCCTTTGAATGTTCTTACAAGGCATGCTTTAGGTTATGATTTATTTCGAAATGTTTAAAAGGTGTTGCTTTTTCAGCAAAATTGCAGGGAACTTTCCCAACAAGTACAGAGCAATACAATTAGAAAACTTCCTAGCTGGGGGTTGTTGCAGTAGTTCAGACCTCGCCATTTCATTCAGGGCGAAACAGTCACCACAGGTTTTTAGACCTAAGCCTCTGCAAAAATGAATATTGCTGCTGTTTCATATACTGCACCCTGTTTCAAACAGAGAACTGAGAGCGCTGTAGCTTAGCAAATGCGGTGACAGCATCAGAAAAGATGATTTAATAATCATCCACAGAAATCTGCATCAAAGCACATGAATCTTTTTACAGGGACAAGTAATTCCTGGTGTGCGGGGTCTCACGTTCCCGTCCCCCTCTGCAGGGAACAGGAACAAAGGGCGACCGCGTTCTAAGCATCTGTTCCCCTCATCCTAACAAGAAAATATTTTATCATTATGACAATCAAAATAAAAGGCCAACACCACATGGTGAATAAATGAATGTTAAGTGCTCTTGCTGGAAATGTTCAGACAGCACTTTGTTCCAGAAAAACCTACAGAGTGTCTTGCTAGCATGATGTACAAGCTGTACGGTTAGCAATGCTCAGAGAGGGAAGACTGGGATTCGTGGTGGGGAGCGGGGACGATTTATGACTGAGCAGCAAGCGGTGGGGAGGAAAAGGGGCACATCCTGGAGATGGGGAAATCATCCGAATTATTCATCAACTTTAAAACAGTAAGGTCATGCGAGTTCCCTAGCTCATTGCTATTATATTGCTCTAATAGGTTGGATCCTGTGCAAATCAACAGTTTGCTGGGGATCTGACTGGGAATAATCTGTCTTGTTTTTCCTCTCGTGGTGTCTGTGCTGGGCTGCCAGCAACTCGGACGATGATATTGGTGAAGAAAAGGCTGAGAGCCATGACCCAGAGCAGATCTTTCAGAACATCCAGTACCAGAAGGAGATTATGTACAACATCCGCTGCCGGCCATGGCCGATGAGGCAGAAGCTGAGGGCACTCAGGTAAGGGTGTTTGCACGAAATCTTTCAGGCTCACTGACTGTGACAGTGCTTCCAGTCTCAGAAGTTTTTCAGTGTAAGCTGGAAGGGATCGCGCACAGAAATGATTAAGAGCTGCTAGGAAAGCATAACATGAGGATGCTCAGACAAGATCTGAGAGCTGGCTGAAGGCAGCAGCCTCGGGGTGGAAAGTCTGCAGGTGAAGTCGTCTCCCATTGCATGCCTGTGGCTCCCTTTAGACAGTCACTGTACAGAAGAGAGAGCAAGAAATCGCGCTTTGGCTATTAACTATTAAAACAGTGTGTCAGCTATTCAGTGGTCTAAGAAAAGGCTGTTGGTAATGCTCAGTAATATATTTTTAAGCTGAATTGTTTCACTCTGTCTCAAAAAGGAAAAACAGTCTGCCGTTTTCAAGGTAATTGCATGTGACAATTGCATGGCATGAGAACAGAAGCTGGTCATAACCTTCAGGTAATATATTGTAAATGGCAGTAAATACTGGACACTGGTAGGTTTAAAAGGTACGTTCAGTGTAGTAATGTCATGGTTTAACCCGGCAGGCAGCTAAACACCACGCAGCCGTTCACTCGCTCCCCGGCCAAGTAAGATTCGTGGGTTGAGATAAAGGCAGTTTAATTGGACAGAAAAGGAAGGGAAAACAATAATAATAATAATAATAATAATGGTAGAAGAATATACAAAGCAAGTGATGCACGATGCAGTTGCTCACCACCCGCTGACCGATGCCTAGCCAGTCCCCGAGCAGTGATTGCGGCCCCCTGGCCAACTCCCCCCAGTTTATATACTGGGCATGGCATCATACGGTATGGAATAGCCCTTTGGCCAGTTTGGGTCAGCTGTCCTGGCTGTGCCCCCTCCCAGCTGCTTGTGCACCGGGCAGAGCATGGGAAGCTGAAGAAGTCGTTGACTGGTGTCAGCACTACTTAGCAACAACTAAAACATCAGTGTGTTATCAGCATTATTCTCATCCTAAATCCAAAACACAGCACTACACCAGCTACTAGGAAGAAAATTAACTCTGTCCAAGCTGAAACCAGGACAGGTAATAACATGTTTCGCAACTTAAGATTGCAATCATTATATTAATAATTCCAAATTTACAATGAAAGAGTGGGTGCCTAACTCTTTGGGCCACCTGTCTAAATTGTGTCAGGTCTTTCACAGTGTAATCTGTTTGGGGCTTGCTTTATTTTTCCTTTTAATCTGGTAGCTTTCTCTTAAAACGCCATATGATGCTAGGATGGCATTTTAGTAATGAGGAATCCCTACCAGCAGTAGAGCTGTTGTGTAATTTTGGACGCAAAGAGAGATTTTTCTCTCTTAGGCAGAGTCTGTGACTTGCTGCCTTCCTGCTCCTGTTGGTGAGATTTTGGTGGTTCCCATCCACCTTCTGCTGAGGTCAAAGACTGCGTATGACCAGATGATCATGCCCTCTTTGCATCTTATAAGAGCGCTACACCATATTTGCAGAAGAGGTGTTAGTAGCCACATAAGATTAACCAGACTGTAATGGGGATCTTTTTACTTTACTCATTTGGGTTGTGCCATTTTAAAAGAAAGACTTTGAATCAAAAGGACAGAGAAAAAAATTAGAGGAATAGAAAACTCTCCCTGCAGTCAAACTTTTGAATGCTGAGTTTTCTCAGCCAAAATTCTCAGTGGTTTTAAAGTGTCAGTAAAAACCTCAATAGGAAAAGAAAAAAGCTTTGACTGGTTAAGGATTTTACGGAGACAGTCCACGATAGTATTCCAGAGCATTTGACAACTTTGCTAGTTGCTGCTTGTGCAGAATAAGGGGCTCCGAGTAACAGGATCAATGCAAAATAAACTTCCACCTTCTTGTGCAGGCAGGCGAAGGAGATCGTGCTGAAGTATGAAGGGAGGCTCACGAGAACAAGAGGTTACCAAGCTGCTGGTGCAGAGGTACGGCTGCTTTTTCTTAAATTACAGCTCTTTTCTATACCAATAATCATCTGCAGTTTTCATTCACAGAAGTGTATGTTTGCTATGCAGTCCTGATCTCCAACTCAGGAACTCTGCAGAGGGAGTAAAGAGCAGTTAAAAGCTGCCTTTTTTTTTTTCTATTGCAAATTTAGTAATTACATTTTTGCAGACTAATTTGATGTGTCGAGGAATGGATGTCCTTCTATTAACGCAGTATAAGCTTGCTTCTCAAATAATCTACAAATATTGATGCCTGCTAGAGGGGGTGATGGGAATGGGATACCAACAACAAGATGTCAGTATTCTCTGAAGAGCTATTTCACCAGACTCTGGGGCCACAGTTCAATAGTTTAATATGAAAAATGTGTCTAGCTTTTAGTTTGGAAGACAATCCTACAATAGCTTATGATAAATACATTGTTAAAGAAGGTTTTGCTTGCCTAATACTCATAGATTTCCTACGATTAGGTTCAAATTCTTTTCACGCCACTGAAAATAGACCCTGGCCCTAGTTGCTGGAAATTAATAACATGTAGGAAATTGTCCCTAATATGTAACTAACAGAGAAGAGATCTTTAGTCATCTAAGCAGTCAAGAATATTTTTCTCATCATAATGAGTAGACTTTTAATGAGTAACTTATCTTAATTCAAAAAGGCAGGGCTGTAATAAGAAAATGGAACACCATGTATTTTATTCATATGAAGAAGTGAAAGGCTGCATATGTATCTGTTGTTCTGTTATGTTGGCCTACAGCAAAGGTTAAAAGTACTGCTTTCCAAGGTAGGAAAGAGTAATTTTGCCTTGTTCTGCCTTTGTGTGTGTGGCAAATGCAGTGGAAGTAGGAAGACGTTAAAATAAAATCTGGTTTTTGCCTTTGAATTGAGCGGAACTAGGATGTTACCTAGAAAGAGAAGTATGCGCTAAGGGTCTGCAATACATGTCAGTACATCAGAGATTGAGCTCATTACTTGTTCATATTCCCCTTCCTATAACAAAATCAAGGCTTTCATCTTAGAGTCCACAATGATTAAAACTTCGTATCTAATCTAATTGTCTCTTGTGTGTATTTACGTGAAAATATTCAGCACAGGGACATAATTCAGCAGTTAATTAGCACCACTCATTATCTGTAGGGGAACTGTATTCTTTTTTCCTAGCACAAATTAGGGAATATAGCCTTTACATCAGGGCTAAATTCAGCGAATGCAACAGAATGAGCTGCATTTTTTTTTTCTAACTGGAAGGGCTTTATTTTCACATATTTTCTCTGAAAATAGCATGGTGACCAAGGAGACAAAAATCATAGCACACCAAAACACGCTTTACATCATCAAAATTAAGAAGTCAGTGGTTGAACATGTGCTAAGAACAAAATGCAGCTGTAAGTGTATAAGTTTTTAAATAAGTTTTTTAAATTGGCAAAATGCAAACTGTTCATAATTGGACAATCCATTCATGCTATTATTTATGAAAATTGAAGTTAAAATACCTTTTACTGTTCTGACTGAAAGCATTTTTGCTTTTCAGTTCCATTTTATATTTGCATTGTATTTTTTTTTACATTTGCAATTAATGCCAGATACCTATACTCTGGATTCTAAGAGTATAAATTATCTGTTCAGGTACACAGTAAGCAGGAAGAGGGGCGATAGCTATCTAATGATAATTTTTAAAAATACTACTCCCACATGGACAGCTTTGTATACTTTATAAGTCTGCAGTACAACTGGCACAAGACGCTAGATTCCTTTCTCAGCCTTGTGAACCCTGTTTTCAAATGAAATTAGCAATCCCATCAATTCCCATGCAATTCACAGCATCTACAATCTCTTTGTTTAATTAAAATGTTTCCCTTTCATGCAATAAAATACCCATGCCACCATAAAAATTAATTAACGTCAGCCAAAGAGATTGATGATATATTCAGTAATTAATATGTTATTTACTTCTCTTTGGTTTTAGGAGATTAGATTACATGATATAATATTGACACTGCTTCTGACTAAAATATAGGGTTTTTTTAATACCTAGTTGTACTAAAAATGCTTTATAATGCGTGATATACAAATATTATTTTTCTGTTGATACTGTAAAGTTATAGCTCTAATTCAACAAATCAAAAACTGCACTCAACTTTGCACATGCAGATTTTGGTTCTTCTCCCACGTGTGTATGCACACCCCACTGTGTGCAGGAAAATGCTTTCCTCTGACCATGTGAAAAATGGAGATTAAATAAAGACTCTGCAAAATACAACTACAGGTTTTCTGCAGGTGTCAGCTGTAATACACAGAGCTGAGAATATAGTAGTTGAATCTGCTGCTGTTGAATATGAAAGCTTATTTTTCCTGTAAGAAAAACTGGCATTATGCCTCTCTCAAATTTGAAGTTAGTTGTCTGTTCATTTGTTTGTCCTAGAAATCAAATTTATTATGTGTAGTGCAGCGGGATTCCCTCATAAATTACACAGAGGCTAGGCGTGCTGGCAGCATCCAACTTGGATGACTTCTGCTGCCTGGAGCCTCTGCCTGGCCCTGCTCTGCAGTTCCTCCCCTCCGCAGCCCCCAACCATGGAGAAGGCGACAGGGAATGGCGCCTGTTGGCTCCCTTCTGTTGGTTCCTCACGGTCTTTGTGTGTAAAAGATGTAGATTTGTGGCTCCTGACTGTACCCTCAGAGGTGTTTAAAGGGCGCTCTGTCTCATCTTTGTCGGCATTTGGCTGGTGAACAGAGTCAAGGTCTCCTGTGCCCCCCACATTTTGTGTGTTTCTAAAACCCACCATGGTTTCCTTTATGCACCTTACCCACAGACGTGCTCTAAGATTTTAGTAGGTAATGTTTGTAATATTTCTTGTGATACAAGATGAGAGAGACATGAGCAAAATACTCTGCATTTCTATTTTTATTTTTTTACATGCAGAAGTATCATATTTCTCATTTCTCTGCTTTTTTTTCTCAGCTTTGGAGGAAGTTTATTCGACTTGCATATAATTTTGCGGTAACCTTTATTCCTTGGGAAATGAGAATAAAGAAAATCGAGAGTAAGTATAAAGATTTAACGGTATTGCACAGTAAAGCACTTGCTAAAATGCTGGGTCTTAGGGTTTATTTTTGAATTTACCAATTTAAATAAATAATATTTGGGAGAAGGAGTTAAATGCAAACTTTCAGCAGTGACATTTTCACTTAAAACTTTGCTTTTTCTTCTTTTCCTGGTGCCTTAGACACTGCACAGTTCTCATTTATGGTCTTAGTGGGGGGTAACTTTTAAAAAGTCAGATTTGTCCCATTGTGGTTCTGAAAATGCAGCAAGATTTGGTTATAGTTTATCACAGTCCATGGGGCAGCATCCTCAGGCCAACATCCCCAGATCTGCCCAGGGTTAAATGTGGTTGTAACCTGCATCACCAGCTCTTGAGGCTTTGAATTGAATTAAAGCAGCCCTTAACATTCCATCAGCAGTCAGGTCGTAGCTCTGGGCTTCAGCGGCAAAGGCAAATGGATGCATGATGTCACCCAACATAGCAGCTTCTTGCATAAATACTGCTGGTAATCGTGAGACTTCCCCAACAGAGTTTGTGTTGGAATTATATTTTCCTCATGGACTTGTTAACATTTTCTCTACTTTGCTGTATGCCCTGTGTGAATAAGAAAGGTTTTTCTTTTGTTTTATTATTCAAATAACACTTCATGAATAAATGATACGAGCTTTTATAGACTGTGTAGCTCAGATAACTATTTTCTGTGGTTTAAGGTCATTTTGGGTCTGGAGTTGCCTCTTACTTCATATTCTTGAGATGGCTATTTGGAATCAATATTGTACTTACGATAATGACAGGAGCATTTGTAGTCTTACCAGAGGTAAGAAGATGTTGTTAATATTTACAGAAAAATGCTTACTGTTACACTTTCCTTTCTGAATTAAACAAACGTCACTCTTAAAGCATACATCAATTTGAAATGTACAATTGAAAATGAATTATTTAAAATAAATTCCACTATTAAGAGGGGTTTTTTCTGCCAAAGGATAAGAGATTTTTGCTATTAGTGTTATAGATGATATTTTGTCAACATGGTACTAATGCTTTTACAGAGTATGTTTGTATCTGATTACTAAAATGGAGAACCAAATCCCAAAAGCCGTAGTCAGTGTTGAGTACGCTCAAGTCCTGTTAGTGTCATTTACAGGCAGAAAAACATAACATCCCTCTCCAGACTCTGGATTATTGTCCATTAGAAATAATTTTCTAGAAGTTATGAACAGCCACAACTTTGTTTGGTTCTTGCATGCAAGTAAGGCTATTTGTTAACTTTGTTAAATTATTCATAAATATTGTTTTGCCTCACCTAACCTGTGCTTTAATAACGTTATCAGAAAACATGGGAATAACTGATTTGTCCTCTAATTGGCTAAACTAAAAGAAAAAGTAAGTACCCCAAACAAACAAAAAAGTGAACTGAAATAAAAAAGGTATTCACTTTCACTTTTTACTTTTTTAAGGAAAGTAGATTTAATTTTGAGATCAAACACTGTCATATTTAATTTAAAAATGCTTAAATTAAAACAAACATAACCTTTAAAGCTATTTTGTTAATGGTTTCAGTTGATCTCTCTTTTCATTTCTCAGCCATTTTGAGCATGTCTACAGAGCACTAAATTTCCTCACGGGTAGACCACAGATAGCAAAAAAACCTTATCTGGTTTAGTGGAAAATGAATGCAGGATTTCTCATGGAGTTTCTAGCTTAGGACAAGGAATGACCCGATACTCGCTACCCTGGTAGTATCATCCGTGCGGGCAGCTCTTGGTGGATTCTGCTGTGCAGCCCCAGGTCAGACGGGCTCGCAGAGCTGCTGAGACCTCCCCTCTCTTTTCCAGCTACTGGCCGGAGCACCGTTCGGCAGCACAGTCAGCAAGACCATTCCCAAGGAGCGTATTGCATCTGCTCAAGACCTGGACACCATCTGGTCACTAGGGGCAAGACTAAAACCACTCTTTATTGTTTTGCTACCGCTGTTCTGTTGTAATCAGTAGTTACTGCTCTTACTTACGGGCTCTGGTCTTTGCAGGGCTACCTCCAGTACTCTGTTTTGTTTTATGGCTACTACGGTCATGACAGGAAGATCGGGAAAGCTGGATATCGGCTGCCTCTTGCCTACTTCCTTGTTGGTATGGCAGTGTTTGCTTACAGCTTCATCATTCTCTTAAAAAAGTAAGACTTCCCATTTATTGCTGTACATTAGCTTGTGTGTTCAGGCAATCGTTAATGGTGTATTTATCCCATTTTCTCTGTATTTATTCTGCATAATTCTATTAATCTGTTCAAGTCTACTAATACCAGGGAGGCAGACTGAGTTTAATTCTAGCTTGTTCTTTATCTTGCTATCATTTATCTTCACTCTCTCTTCAGTCTCCCAGTCTATAAAAGGGGGGCAGCACAGCAGATCATCTGTGTGCTTTGTGTTTGTATAGTGTGAGGTCCGACATTCATGGAAGTTCTTTTTGTTTTCCTCTTTTCCAGTATAAATATTGCTATGACAGAAATTTATATTTTAAGTGTCATGCTATCAGTATTATTATTCCCATCTATTGAAATACAAATATAAAAAATCCATCCTAGGTGTAATATCATTTGCATTGTTTCAGCTGGTATGTGGCATCCCGTTCCAATGTAAGGTTTATTTCTTTGCTGTTGAAGGGCCAGGAGTAGGAGTTACTTAGCAGAGAGAGCAAGACTGCTAGCACTGACCATAAATCCACGAACGTGCAATGCTTGGAGAGGGGCAAGGTCACTCTATCCTCTCCTGATTTGCTTTCCCTTCCCTTCTGGATACCTATTTATCTGGCACAGTGCAGTCCAGGGACATTTTTAGCACTGCCTGTAATAACTCTCAGTTTTGAAACCAAACCTTCCCTTTTCATTTATTTTTATTCTACCTGCTGGTTTGTGCCAAGGGTCACTGATATGTTTGACACTGATCTACGCATCTGCAGTTTCTGGATATGATTAGCTCTTCTCCTTCTGACTTAGCTCAGTGACTTTTGCTTAGCTGCTTACAGTTCCCCTTTTAACGTTGTCCTTTTGGATGCCCTTTCTTTCATAAGCTAGTAATCTTCATTTCATTTCGTACACTTTGCAATATTCTGCCATCTTGCCTATCTGAGATGAGTAGGTGGGGTTTTCTTTCTTTTTCCTAAGGTCTGTAAAATGGCACTGGGTTTCTATTTCACAATAACATATATTTTGAGGGTGAAAACAATACAGAAAAACAGATCTTGTGCATGATCACTAGTTTTGCCAAAGTAGCAGTAATAGTGATCTTAGTGATAGTATCTTCCAGCTGGATCCTACCTAGAGAGCATAAAACTGAAATATG
This sequence comes from Balaeniceps rex, assembly GCA_013401315.1. Classification (NCBI taxonomy): domain Eukaryota; kingdom Metazoa; phylum Chordata; class Aves; order Pelecaniformes; family Balaenicipitidae; genus Balaeniceps; species Balaeniceps rex. The sequence goes on from VYZW01020006.1 coordinate 54,034, forward strand.
TTTAAGTCCAAAGCTCTAGTGAGATTTATTTGCTTTATTTGTCAGCTATAAAGAATGTAAATATCAAAATGCCCTTCCACAGTGAGTCACTTCTGCACTAGAACGAAAGTGAAGTGCATGCTCTGAACCTCACCCTGTTTTATTTTCTTCAGAAAACTGCTAACAATGACACTAATTGCTGCAAACTTTTGGTAGTTCTAAAGGCATAGACATCTGAAAACTATGAACCAAACCAGTGATTTCCTTCGTATTCATCTTCACACTTTAACAACAGTTTAATATTTGTTTTTTTTGGTTTTTGTTGTTTTTTTGTTTGGTGGTTTTTTTGGTTGGTGGGGTTTTTTTGTGTTTTTTTTTTTTTTTTACAGAATGGCAAAGAACTCAAGAATGAGTTTAGCAAGTGCCTCTGATGAAAATTACACTTTCTGTTGGAGACTGTTTTGTGCTTGGGACTATTTAATTGGAAACCCCGAGGCTGCAGAGAGCAAAGCTGCTGCCATAGTTAATAGCATTAGGGTGAGCAACTGACCTTCAAATTATTTAGAGTTGATTTGTTTGTTAATCTGTAAACTATATAAGTCTTTCTTCTCATTCCCTTGCATTTCTTATTGTTTTGGTATTCATTTACAGATCTGTTTGCCTAGGGGAGGGCTGGTATCGTGTCTCTGTGTGGTATTGCAGTCACATCATACTTGCTGACACTGTCATTCTGTCCCAGCAAGGCCATTGTGTTGTTCTTCAGAAGAGTTTTATTTAATGCCACCGTGTATGTGACAAGAAGTTAGATAACTAGAAACAAATGTGCTCATGATGCAATTTCATTGAGTGATAGAATCAAATTCATGTTAACAATGTGAAAATACTCATTTTTTTCATCTCTCCATAAGAAATGGTCCAGGGACATCTTACAGCTCTCTCAATATTAGAAAATTGCTTTAAATACAGATGTTTTCCATTTAGAATTTAAGAACAGATGTGGTTTTCATCAAAAGTAATTTATTTCCCAAATTTGGCCTATTCTCATTAAGTCATTGAACAAAATTACTTCAAATTGTGTCAAGGATAAATTAATAAACTATGATATTCAGTTATTTCAATGACTGAGGATAACTTTTGACAGTTCTGTATTATATTACTGACACATGGATTCTATAGGCATGTCCTGCAAAAAGATCTGGTAGTGTAAACCTCTGGTTGTACCCCATTGAACATGCATGACTGACAGTGCACAAGTATTTGATTACTGTGTATTTGTTTCTCAGAAATCTTCACTATTTAAGCTCAATTATCACTCCTAAAAAGCTGTGCAGGACAGAGAGGTATTTATCTACTTGCACTTCCAGGATGTGAAGTTTTTTATTAGTATACTTGATACCTTCTGTGAAAGATATGTGCGTTATTTTTGCTGAACACTATTAAAATGATAATGCTGTGTTTCTTTCAAGGAAGCTATATTGGAAGAGCAGGAAAAGAAGAAAAGCAAAAACTTGTATGTATATAAGATCAGACATCCTTTTCAAAGCACTGTTTCAATGCAGATAGCAGTGCTAATCTGCTTGTCTCGTACTTCTAAAAACCATGTTAGAAAAGCCCCCTGGTGTCATAAGACAACCTACTGTATTGGCTGTATCTTTTTTTTTTTTCCCCCTAGGGCAGTGACTATAAGCTTAAGAATTATTGCAAACATCCTTGTGCTTCTCTCGCTTGCTGGAAGTATTTACATCATATACTTTGTTGTGGATCGATCCCAAAGGTTAGAGCGCACCAAAAAGGAATTGACTCTTTGGGAAAAAAACGAGGTACAGTCTTTATGCCACCTCTGTGTTAGAAGCAGGATTATTGTCTCAGGGCTCTCTGTAGCAAGTGCGCACTGAGGTGTAAATTGCAAGAGATTAGCCAGGAGAAATGAGGAATGAGAGGGCAGAGTGGCAGTTACCTGGATCTGTCTTCATGCACTTACTCCCTCTGCTCTGCAGCAAGGTGTTAGCAGAGCTGAAGTGGGCAGGGGGATGCTGCAGGTCCTCATTTCGCAGAGACTGGAGTTCTGGCCGGCCCCCATTTTGTGAGGACAAAGCATAAACTCTCCTGTCACTTACAAATCTACTTTTGCGCCCATGATTGAGCTGAGGGAACACTGGGCCAAGGGACTAGAAAGGAATGAGCTTCGACAATAGCTATTGATTTCAGCTGGGGGATACTGAACGTTCTGTGAATATTTCTATTCAGAGGAATGAGTGGATACTCAGAGTAGGAAGTGAATAGGTATGGAGAAGCTACTCATCCATTTCAGAGGAAGATGCTGTCTTCATATTTCCTACATGTTAAGTTTTTATTTTAATTAATAAAGTAGTAACTTTAAAGCTACAATGTCTAGAGTAAAGATTCCTGAGTGGTATTCCAGATCTATAATTTTGGATCATAACTACTGTTATTACTAATGCCAATAATAACTTTTTAAAGCATCTCCTCCAAGAAAAGCAATCACCAAAGCATGTGCATCAGCAGCATTTCAATCAGCACTTGANNNNTCCTGTAGGTAAGCGTAGTTGTGTCACTGATTACAATGATTGCACCCTCTGCTTTTGAACTTGTGGCAGCTCTGGAGATGTATCATCCAAGGACCACTCTTCGCTTCCAGCTTGCCAGGTATGGGCATTATGCAGTGTAGAAAATAGGTGGGGAGAAAGGGAGGAGGAGGAGAGATGTGTTCTGGTCGCATGTTTTAGTCTAGCCAAACCAGAGAATGTATGAGAAGTCAATGGGATAACAATGCCGATAACCCGTATCTTATTCTTCTTGTTTTCAGGGTT
>VYZW01020010.1:433-13040 GCA_013401315.1 Balaeniceps rex
ATCCCTAGAGGTATTTAAGAAGAGCATTCATTACTGCAGTAGCAACTTACTAGTTACTTTAGACATCCCAACACACTGTTGCATCCTGATGCCTTAGGAGACATGCTTTAGGGGCTATTCATACCTTGACAATTGCTTTGCTTGGGACATCAAGTGGCTGCCACTCATTGTCTTGAAGCTTCTTCAGATTATCAAATTTTTTATTCACATCTTCTATCTATTGGAAATCCCAGAAAAGTCCAGGTTTAATTTGCAAGATTTCTCAGATTCACAACAGAACACTGTTTCATAAAGTCAGGTAACAAATTTAAGCATAGTTATGCATTTAAGTACTTTTGGTTTAAATACAGAAGCAAATTAAACCACCAACCAATATTAAGTACTAAATGTTCTCATACGGTTGACATGAAGGTTACGCTAACATACACAAGCTTCAGATTAGATGACAAGACCGGTATAATTTCTGTAGTTTAAAGACCAGTAGGGGAAGTATAGAATGGTTCAGTAAGATCTAACATCTTAAATGCAGTAAGATCTAACATCTTAAATGAGGGAGCTGTTTTACAACCTGTTCTTGTGCTGAACTTAAGCACTTTGACAATGGTCGCATTTAAGGAATGCAAAAGAACGCATTGCATAATCATTTTTACACCAAACAAGCACGAGTCTTCTATTATGTAGGAAACACATCATACAGGTTTGTTTGCTCTCTTAAACTGCTGGCCTGAACAGCTTCCTGATGCAGTTTGTGCTTGTTTGCGACATCCTGTGACTAGAGACAAACTAGCTCTGCAGCATTACCTCCTCCCTAACTGATAACGCAACAGCCTTGTTCTCCTTAGGCTTTGTAATGGAGACACTTGCCTCATTTGCTAGTAAGGCCATGCAAGGCTTTTGTACAGCAGACCAGTCACTGAAGTGACAAGTCCTTTACATCCTCCCTGAAACTCAGAGGACACAAACAAAAAACAAACACAAAAACAAAAAGGGACAGAGTTAGCAATTCTGTTACTCCAAGTTCATCTAAGGGAAAAGGTGGGGATGCTCAGGAGAAACTTGAGCTGCTCCCAGATACATAGTAAGCATAGGTAAACCCTGTTATTCAAGTTACAGGTTCTAGCAAAGTTCCCCTCAAATATCCCTGATGTATAAGCACGTCAAACCCTTATGCTTTCTGGAGGGAATTAAAGACCTACAATTAGGACCTTAACAATAAATCCATCTTTACATTTGATTTAGATAGTTACAAGTTCCTTTGTGGAATGCTGATTTACAAATGCTGTCGAGAGCTATTTTGATCTTTTAGAATATTATATTTCATTCTGAAACCAATGGAAGCATCAAAAGAGAAATAGAGATGAAGGTTTTCTACCACCTAAGCTCACCCCTAAATAAGGTTGTTGTTGTTTCTGCATTATTCTCAGACTGAAGCATGGAACCCCTACTTTTCACATGAGCTCCAGGAATTTTCCAAAAAGCTCCTAGCTTTTGGTCCAGGTAGACATTGTGACTGTGTCCTCACTCCAAACCAGAATAAGACTTGGCTACACGCCTTCATTCCAGAGAAAAACAAGATAGACAGGCCACAAGAAGACACAACAGATGAACAGGTCCATGAATTATAAATCGTAGTATACCAGCTGGTACTATTCACCATCATAAAATGTTAAACAAGCACCTGCATTTTTTACATTAAAAGAAAAATCAGAATCTGAATATTCAAAACCCAAAAGAATAGTTTCAATCCATTGCTCGTAAATAACCCTATCAACTTTATTCTAGTAGGTTAACATGCAATTACGTACCTGAAAATTAACCATGTCCCAAAATCCATCTAAGTCTGTACACGTTGTTTCTTTTTCACCCCGTTTAAATTCACAATTATCCACCAGTCCTTCAAACTGTTTAAACCTTTCTGCTATGAGCAATCTTGTCTGACCAATTGTGGTGCGAATAAGATCTTTAGCTGATAGCAACAAGAAAACAAGAAAGAAAGTCCACCTTAAAATAATCCATCATTTCACAATTGATTTAAGTAAGTATTTGAAGAGTCTGGAATTTGTTTCTTGTTTGCACTAACTTCACCTATTGCAGACCTGCAATACAGTTCAGATGGAGAATACATATCCATTGAACTGCTCTAAACTTGCTTCTTTCAAAAAAATGTTACTATCTCCGTAAGTCTTTAAGATAAGCATTGACAAGTCATCTTCATTTTCCCAGATAAGGACACTTATTCTACGTTAAAACGTAATCTTATTTTTAAAAATAAGCTTGGCTAAAGTTCATACATTTAAATATATTCAAAACTTACAACAGAAAAACTGTTTTGATATGCACTTTGTTCACTTTAGTGTCAACCACTATCATGTCAAGTACTACACATAAGTTTTAGTATCAGCAGATAAAGCATGCCTTTTTGTCTTGAGGCAGATACAACCCTAAACTTTATCTAATACAACTTTTATTAAGTGCTGTAGACAGTGCTATTTTGCAAATATATTCAGACACACATACTTCCCTCTGTCCCCTTCAGTTACCATAACACCCCTTCTAATGCCTATTGCAGTTTAGTCTTACCATCTTCTGGAATGTCCAGCTCAAATTTTCCATCCCACTGGAGGCACTGAGACATCAGCCTCTCTGTCTCAGACCGAAGAATGTTTCTAAAAATAAAGGGATATTGAAAAAAAAAAAAAAAAAAAAAAAAAACAGGTTTTGGAGAATTTTCTGACTGCTGTCACTACTTGTGACTGTTAATGGTTACTATTCTTTTGCTGTCAGAGAAGCTACACTGTCTTTGAGCAGAAGCCATTAGACTGTTTTAGCTTGCTGACTGACTGAGATGCAATTTCTTTTCTACTGCTTTCAAGCTTGTGTTCCTTAGGACAAGGTGTTCATCTCCAGAATTTTATATTCTTTACTTGCACTAGCAATACAAAAAGGGAGATAGGAATGTGTGCCTACCAAGGTCACTGCTGACAGACACCAACCACCATAAGCTAATCTTTACAAGATGTCTCGTTACTCATGTTAAGGACCTCAGAACAGACAACAAGGAAGTGAAACAACTGAACATAAACCTGAAATAGGGCACATCATGCTCTTGCTCTCTTATATCATTTGACTTCATTTCAAGCGCTGTCATATCTGTAGAGACAGGAATTGTTTCATTCAATCTCTGAATGGAAGTTTTCTCATCTGATTCACTTGCTGAAAAACATGAAAGGCATTTGTTGAGAATCTGGTGAAAAATAAAAACATTAGAACAATAAACTAAACATGAACTTCATACCTTTTTCTCCTTTCAAACTTGTACCGGTTTGCTGTTCTTGAATGCCTTTACCAGCAGGTGAAATTTGACTTTTTAAATCAGGCTCTTGTGCCTTAGTTTCACTGGATTTTTCAACTATATTACTGGAAACGACAACAAAAAAAAGTACATTTAGAGTCACGACACGTTGAGAGACTGACATCAAATATAGCCAGATACACTAAAATGCCCCATTTGGCAGGCTATCTTACATTCAACACTAGAGAACGCAAGCAATTCCTATTAAAATTAATAAATCTGTGTATAGATTTATATGGCACAGGTCCCTGATATATGGAGCTGCTTTACTTAAAAGCATAGACAGGATTATAGATTGTATAGCTTTCTTTGCTATTGTATTAAGTCCACATTTGATTAAGCAACAATAGCAACCCTGATGATCAGGCATTTCAACACCACAACAGTTTGTTACACAGGGAATCTCTCCACAGAAAGCTGATGTTTTCTGTAGCATCACAGAGAGGTTCACTTGCATTTTAGGCCATAAGAAGAAAGAATCTTACACTGGAGATTTCGAAAAATCCCAGAAGGCATCAGGTGTCAAAAACGCATTTGCCCTAGAAGGAGTCATGGGTGTAACTTTGTAGGTTGCTAATCCACTTAATGGCTGAAACACAAAGTTTTGAGGTGCAAAAGAGCGTGTTCTGGGTCTCCCTGGAGCAGAATTGGTTTTGTTTTCCACTGAGGTCTGTTCCTGTTGAAGTTCTACTGACACTGAATGTTTAGAATCAGCTGCAGAATCTTTCGTCGCTGGATCCACTTGAGCATTTTTATCCACTTCATGTTTAGACAGAATTACCTATAACAGCACAAATAGACAAAGCAAACACTACATTATCAAATCAATAAAAGGTTTATTATAGGCATGGTCTGAATTAGAACATGACTGTCTGAAAGCCATCAGGAAGGGAACAGTTTCAGGTAAGCCACTTTCTACAATAGCATATGTACAGAAGTCATGATTTACTAATAAGCCCAACTGGTTTTGATGCCTGCGAATCATTCTAGCAATAGGGACAGCACTTCACTACGAGGAATGCAGCGATCCACTGAAGGGCCTAAAGTAGCAGAACATCTTGTCTATCAAAACACTAATTAAAATTAGCAAACACTTGCTCCCACTGCTAGAAAAAAATGCTTTAAGGTGATCAGCTCCTCAAGAGCAGAATTACTGGCTCCAAAACCAACTAGGCCTGTTGAATAATCACAGTTTATACACATACTCTAATCCAAAGACCAAAGAACAAGCTAAAATAAGCTGATAGCTGAGGAATGCATCCCAAGACGAGTGCAGTTAGCACCACAGAAAGTCATTAAAAGAGCAGAAAAAGTTATTAAGTTGAATTCACATTCCTATGAGTGACCAGATAGTCATACAGAACACATTTCTGAGATACCTATATTAAGATACTGTTAGCTCAAACCAGCCGAAAGAGCTTGATTGTTTTTCAAGAAAATACGCATCTTCAATCCACTGCAAGTCTTGTTATACTTTAGATACCCCTGCTTGGAATGTAAGCCTTGAATTCAACTTTTAACACACTTCTTGTAATGAGATGACTGAGGTCACACCAAGAGTTTACCAACTGGCAGCACAAAACAACTCCTGCCTGTGAAGAGGTACTTACCTGAGCAAAGATTGAAGTGCCTCTTTCCTTCCCTGTCAGTGTTTGTGCATAATTGCACCAGTTTCAAGACAACACTAAAGCACAGCTGCAGTTATGGAAACAGGAGTGGAGATGGGAGACGTGAGGGAGACATGAGGTGAGAGGGAATGGTGGAGTGCAAAGGAGAAAAATAATTGATGGTTCTCGCACAGGACTGTCAGCGCATGAATGCATACACAAATTGTTTGGGAACCTGGGTTGGGGGGTTACGATGAATTCACATACTGCCATCTCTATGTAGAGGCAGAAAGGTTTTATTATAGCAGTGATGCTAAGAACAACAGCGACTGCCTTTAATTATGATGTGTACCTTACAGAGAATAACATTTCCAGCCTTATTTTTTCATGGTTCAAAACCTAAAACCACATTTATTTCATGGAATCATTTGGTTGAATAAGATCTTTAAGATCATCAAAGTCCAACTGCTAACCTAGCACTGCCAAGTCCACCACTAAACCATGTCCCTAAGTGCCACGTCTACCCATCTTTTAAATACGTCCAGAGATGGGGACTTGACCACTTCCCTGGGCAGCCTGTTCCAATGCTTGACAACCCTTTCCGTAAAGACATTTTTCCTAATATCCAATCTAAACCTCCCCTGGCGCAACTTGAGGCCATTGCCTCTCGTCCTATCACTTGTTACCTGGGAAAAGAGACCAACCCCCACCTCACCACAACCTCCTCTCAGGCAGTTGTAGAGAGCGATAAGGTCTCCCCTCAGCCTCCTCTTCTCCAGGCTAAACAACCCCAGGTCCCTCAGCCGCTCCTCACAAGACTTGTGCTCCAGACCCTTCCCCAGCTTCGTTGCCCTTCTCTGGACACGCTCCAGCACCTCAATGTCCTTCTTGTAGTGAGGGGCCCAAAACTGAACACAGCACTCAAGGTGCGGCCTCAACAGTGCCGAGTACAGGGGGACGATCACTGCCCTAGTCCTGCTTGCCACACTATTTCTGATACAACCCACAATGCCATTGGCCTTCTTGGCCACCTGGGCACACTGCCAGATGTTGACTAACACACCCAGGTCCTTCTCCGCTACGCGGCTTTCCAGCCAGTCTTCCCCAAGCCTGTAGCGCTGCATGGGGTTGCTGTGATCCAAGTGCAGGACCCAGCACTTTGCCTTGTTGAATCTTGTACAGGTGGCCTCAGCCCATCAATCCAGCCTGTCCAGATCCCCCTGTAGAGCCTTCCTACCCTCAAGCAGATCAACATTTCCACCCAGCTTAGTGTTGCCTGCAACTTACTGAGGGTGCACTCGATCCCCTCGTCCAGATCACTGATAAAGATATGAAATAGAACTGGCCCAGTACCGAGCCCTGAGGAACACCACTTGTGACCAGCCACCAACTGGATTTAACTGCATTCACCACAGCTCTTTGGGCCCAGCCATCCAGCCAGTTTTTTACCCAGCGAAGAGTGCACCCATCCAAGCCGTGAGCAGCCAGTTTCTCCAGGAGAATGCTGTGGGAAACAGTGTCAAAGACTTTACTAAAGTCCAGGTAGGCAACATCCACAGCCTGTCCCTCATCCCCTAAGTGGGTCACCTTGTCACTCCTTATCTTCTAAAGTCTCATATCATTACCTTAGCATGAAATGGATACATTCAGAGTATGTTTCAAAAAGGAATGAACTGCACAAAATTTACAAATGCGAGACAAAACCAGCAAAGCAGGCATTTTTTTTTTACTAGTTAAAACATCAGACATGAGATATGTCACATAAGAACTTCTTGTCTAATTTAAATCATCGTCCAGATCTTGATTAGTAATCAAGTCATCCATATAAGCACACTACATTTGATCTTAATTTTTAAAATATGGCAATATAAATACATACAGCTTCCTCCCAAAATCTAGCTTATTAGTGAATTTCTTATTACTTCTTTGCTTGAACAAAAGTATATTTGAGCTACAATTACACTGTTATGGGCTCTTAAATCAGTTTTACTGCTTTTCCATTTCAAATATTAAATCACCTACCTCCGTGATATCAGGTTTGACTGCTTTCTTCTGCTTTCCTACATTTGCTGTCTTTCTCTGTGACTGGTTACCTAGAATGAGAGAAACTCCCAAAGGTCAAAAAGGCATCTGATTAAGACAATCTTTCACCAGAAGATCGCCATAAAATTCCAGTGGTTAGAGACAGGAAAAGAGTTTTGTTTCTTGAGTGGAAGGTGGCTAGAGGGCAGACACCTAATTGCAAAAGTTCATTCAAAAGAAAACCTGGCCTAGAATTTAACAGCTTATTAAGAGATGTATCACCAAGAAAGGAAAACAGATTCATTAAGTCATTAGTCTTTAGATGTTGTCATATACTAAAAATAAAAGTCGCCTTATTTCCTTAAAGGCTGAAGAGATAATGTCAAGCCAATTTGAGTTCAGATTTTTAATTTCTATATGGCATAGGATTTCTATGGGTGAGTTGAAACCAATACTAACACAGCTGTGCTTTCAGCCTAGGGGTTAAATTCTGTCATATATAATACAAGGGACACTGCGAAACATTCTAGAGAATATCCTGAGAACAAGACCATATGCTAAAACTTTCCCCTTCAGTAACCATCATGTTTCCCTATTCTAATAAACAAACATGGATGAAGAGAAATTCCTGACCTGAAGAACATAGCTCTCATCTCTTCCAGAGGTATCTGTTCCTGATCACAGACTTAATAATCATATGTCCTTAAACAGCGACACAACAAACTGGCAAATTTTTACCAGTTCTGGTTTTGTTCTTTCCGTTTATAATTACCATATGGATATTGATGCTCCACATTGATGGATTTTATGGGAAACTGTCCAATGTTGGTTTCAACACCTTGATTTAAATATTGCAATAGAGTTCCAGATGAGAGTCTAAGTGATACGGTATTTAGTCCTTTGCTTACATGACAATTTGGCATGATTTACATACAGTCTATCTATTTAAAGGAGATAGTTACACAGCAGAATGCAGTGTGCAAAGACAGTTCAGAACAAGCTGATATGTATCTCTACAGCACAAGAGTGCCTGAGATATGAGCAAGATCCTAAAGACAACAGAGCTTAGTGTATCATTTGACAATGAGTCTAACAGCAGCATATAAACGTACATATGTTGTTTCCAATGCTCGCTCATCCAGCACTAGATGGTATCTCCTTACAGCACACTATTCCAAATACTTACATGTCAGGCTTGAGCTACACAAGCAGGACTATACTCACTGCCTCACTTACCAGTAGTAGCAGCAGTAGCTGTTGTTTTCAGCACCTGCCTAGCTGCAGAAGAGGCTGCTCTGGTGATTCTTACATTTGAGGTTGACTGGACTGCAGTCTGCAACACTGTAAGAAATGTTAATTCCAGAGATTTCAAAGCTTAATAAGAAGCCGCATTCAAGTAATATAATTGAAATTTTATGTTTTGTAGAAATCAGAAAAGTGCACTAGCAGTTATTAGTCGCATTAGTTTGCCAGAATCAGCAGGGTTTTTTTTGTCAGTTCAGTGCAAGCAGTGCTAAACATGGGCAGCACAGCTCAGCCTTGGCATCAAGGCAATGCTCTGAAGGATCTTGATTGAAGATGGTTTTGTTGTACAGTAGTACCTCCAGGATCATCAAGGTACCAGTGTGCTAGATGCCATGGACAAAGCTTTAAGGAACCCTTCTCAATGTTCCCTGCAATCAGAGTCAACATCATCCCCATTTTACAGATGAAGCTTTCTAGAGTAATAACTTGCCATGGTTATTTGCACAGCTGGAAGCTTAAGCAAACCATCTGTGTAACAAAGTGATGCCCTGGTCATTATATGAAAGTATTCTAAGGTCTGAATTTAATGTAATCTAACAAAGTATTCTTAAGACAAATTGCCCCTGAAATATTTTATAAAACATGACAAGTTCATGCACTGTATTGCCCACCTTAATAATTTTAATCTTTGTATTTTAGTACCGTTTCTAAGATCCTTCAAAAATGATAGCATTCTCCTGCACAGAAAAATTTAACAGGAGCTCTTTATTTCATACCTTCCCTTTCTACATCTGCCTGAAATCTAGTAGCCCCACTTGGTTACTGTTAATGCTATTCATGTTTTTAATGTCAAGCTGCAATTCTGTGGAAGCAAGAATGACAAGTTGGGAAAAAAATTACTAGATAAATAACTGTAACATTTGATATTTATACTAACATTTTTATACTAGTGTTTAAGTACATATAATGCATATCCTTCATTCAACAAAAAAAGGAATAATCAAGTCTAGTGGATGACAATTTTTCAAAAATTAAATGTTTTAATTGTTATATCAAACACTGATAATAGATCTTTTCAGTATTTACCAAAGGCACTACTGAAATTTATTTAAATAAAGGTCTGCTGCTTGCTGATTTAATTAAATTAGCGATGCAAAACTCATTTCACTCTGAATTACTGAGTATCTTGCATTAACATCAATATTCCACATGACAGCCTTATCTAAGGCATGGACATCACTGTGCTATCAGGAAGAATTTCTAATCAAAAGTATTCTACTCCCTTAAAGGTGGCATGGGTTGGGGTTTTTTTGTTGTTGTTTTCTTAAGAAATGTATGTAATTGTCACACAGAAAAGGACAGATACAGAAGGGGCAGTTGTAAAATATGAAAACATAAGATTGTACTTGTCATTTATTGAAGACAACAATCACACATTTACTCAGTTGCACCAATGTGCATCAGAAGTTTGGGCTCCTGTCTCCCACATTATATGCTAATGTGCTTTACCAGTAGGCTATCCTTTTCCAAAACTTTTTCAATGCCAAGTTACACAAGCAGTTTCATTTAGTGACCACAGACAACAGCATATCTGCTGTATAGACAAAGACTTCACTGAAAATATTTACAGCTCAATCAATCAGCTTTTTTTCAGGCTACCCACGATACCAAGGAAAATTCATATTTTACTTATGTCAGCTATTCTTCATCTTTCAGGTGAAGTCACTTGCTCTTCTGTAATAGCAGCAGCTACTACACATGATATTCTTCTTAGAGACAAACAGAAGGTTCTGTACAGCTCCAGATGCTAAGGCAGCTAGCAGTCATGCAATTCTGCCTACTGACCTTTTTCTTTTCCCTCTCCTGGGGTGAATAATCACCAGCCAGGACAGCATTAAGCATCCTGCATTCCATTTCCGCCAGCCTATAGAGGCAAGAAGTACATGCGATTCCTACAGCCACACACTTGATAATCTGCCAGCTGCTGCCCTTATCATAGTTGGTAGGAATGGATGTCCTAAAAACTCCTCCTTGTTTCCTACACCCAAAAATGTACTGCGGATCTCTTCCAAAGATGTTCTTTGCCTCTCTCCCATAATGTCACAACTACTGACTCAGGGGGAAAAAAAAAAAAACACCCACACAAACCAAAAACCCAAACCAAACCCAAAAAACCAGCAGTGTCCTTTCAGATTGAGATGCAGGGATCATGCTACTTTCATACCTTTCTCTTTTTCAGCCGCTTTGCCTGTACTCATCTGTTTACGTCCAGCTTGTGTAGGGCGCACGCCATGCCCATTGGCACAGACCTACAAGAGAAGAACTTTTTTTGTGAAGTATCAGATTTCCAGAAATGAAGCAGCCTATTTCTTTCCTCATTTTTTCTATCCTAGGCTCCAGTAAAACAAATGGTCAAATAATTTGGCAGAATTTCTCTTTATATTTTGAAGCCCTTTAAGGATGACTAAAATAGCTCATTTTAGACATATGTTAACATGCATTATCCAGCTAATTAAGAATCAGTCAGAAAAAGAATGAAGAAAAATATTTAAGAAACAGTTGCAGTTTACTGTGAAACTAGGTGCCAATTACTGCCACATCTTAGTACATATTACGTTTTAAAAACCAGTTTTCAGAAAAAAAAAAAAAAAATCAATATTAACTCAGTTGTCCCTTTGTAAAGTTATGACTGGAAATCCTTCAAATGCATTCAAGTTTTGTAAGGCAAGATTGCTAGATTCAAAATACAGCTTCTTTTACAGATAACTGCTGGTGAAATTCCTAAAAAAAACCTACTTTTTTTATACCAGTAATAGCAGAAAGGACTGCCAAGATTCACAGTAAAAATATGCCAACATTGAAGTGATTTTGACTTTGAATACTGTTCTGAGCAGTAAAGATTAATCATGAGCAATACTTACAGTAATTGCATCTCAACAAAATACATCTCCATTTATAAGTCTTTGAGGAAAAATTAGATAGACATTTGCACAAATGCTATATACCAACTTTGACTTTCAGCCACTGGTTTTACCCATTTATAATACTGAGTACAGTATGGAAAACGCAAAGCAAAAAACCTCTTGCTGATAAAATTCCCCAACAAAATAAAACAGACAGCTCCAAGTCCGGCATGCTGAAAAAAGTAAATTTAGCAATGTCTTGCATGTGAGATGAAAAATTTTACAATTTTTTGAAGCTTAAATATAATTTCAACTTTATGAAATTAAGATGCCAAATTAGCAAAATAAATATTATTTCAACAGTTACATCCACCAGGTCTGTCACTGTATAGACTCCANTCTGACACTAGAATGTGATCTAGGAGAAGAATGCACTGACTTTTTGTAATCTGCATTCATGACAGACTTTCAGCATTTGAGAGAGATTCACTGGTTCTCCAAGCCAAAACCAAAGCATATAGCTTCAGTCTCACTACTGCCTCTACTATTACTTCCAGTCCCTTGCTGACTACAGTATTTTGTANTTCCTGCTTTGTTTTAAAAGACTGAGCCAAAATACTCCCTAATTGTTCCTTATTTAAAAAAAAAAGTATGAAGTATTTACAAAATAAACTGGCTATTTGGCATAACATACACATAATTTCGTATACAAATAGCAATTTTAATATAATATATATAATGTATTTAGATATTTAATACTACTCTTACTACCTTCTCTCTTGGCTTCACTGTCACTGGATCTTCAGGTACAAGTGAAAGAAATCCAGGTGCAGTTGGTCTGTACAACCCAACTTTAAACACACTCTTTTTTGCTTTCTCTCTCTGCTCTCTCAGTTTTCGAAGTTCCTTTTCTTCTTTATAGCGCTGGAGCATTTCCTTGCGTTCATTAACGCTCCTGGTAGCTGCATTTGTAGATTGTTCTGAAGCAAAGATGGAAGACAGACATGTTATAAAATCTTGAAGGTATTTTTCAGCCAACAATAAGCAAGTCAGAAAATTTCAAAACAACTTTTCCAAGATAGAAGAGGAACATACTAAGTCAAAAAGCAGCAGACTGTCTGGAATCTGTGCTTGCAAGTTTCAATTAAAGTCTTACAATACAAATACATGCTATCTATTAGCTTGCTAAAGGCTTAAAGTATCTTAATTGCTTTTACCCTTCCTACTAAAAGAGTATTCAATGGTAAATTTCAACTTGCAAATACACCTCCCCAAATCTGCACCTGAGGGACACTGTAAATTCGTACCCATTTTACAGTGTACAGGCTGTTCCTGAAAGGTTACTAATATTAAAGTTAACACTTTAACTACTTATTTAGTTTATTTGTATCAGTTTATCTATTCAAACACTTGTAATGTCATTGAAAGCTGAAGTTTAGGTCAGCTTTAGACACCAAAGTCTGCCTCAAGCTGAGAAT
>VYZW01020010.1:15700-26799 GCA_013401315.1 Balaeniceps rex
GGCTTCACTGTCACTGGATCTTCAGGTACAAGTGAAAGAAATCCAGGTGCAGTTGGTCTGTACAACCCAACTTTAAACACACTCTTTTTTGCTTTCTCTCTCTGCTCTCTCAGTTTTCGAAGTTCCTTTTCTTCTTTATAGCGCTGGAGCATTTCCTTGCGTTCATTAACGCTCCTGGTAGCTGCATTTGTAGATTGTTCTGAAGCAAAGATGGAAGACAGACATGTTATAAAATCTTGAAGGTATTTTTCAGCCAACAATAAGCAAGTCAGAAAATTTCAAAACAACTTTTCCAAGATAGAAGAGGAACATACTAAGTCAAAAAGCAGCAGACTGTCTGGAATCTGTGCTTGCAAGTTTCAATTAAAGTCTTACAATACAAATACATGCTATCTATTAGCTTGCTAAAGGCTTAAAGTATCTTAATTGCTTTTACCCTTCCTACTAAAAGAGTATTCAATGGTAAATTTCAACTTGCAAATACACCTCCCCAAATCTGCACCTGAGGGACACTGTAAATTCGTACCCATTTTACAGTGTACAGGCTGTTCCTGAAAGGTTACTAATATTAAAGTTAACACTTTAACTACTTATTTAGTTTATTTGTATCAGTTTATCTATTCAAACACTTGTAATGTCATTGAAAGCTGAAGTTTAGGTCAGCTTTAGACACCAAAGTCTGCCTCAAGCTGAGAATAAATGAGGCACAAGTTATATGAAAGAATAAAACCTTAAGATGAGGTGAAACTTGAATTACATGTCTATCTGAAAAATCAGTATCTACTTAAAGTTAACATTTATTGAAGATAATCAAGATATAAATGTCTTAAATTTCATATTTGACATGATTACATAGGGATTGCACTCCTTCCTCCAATAATCTTCTGCTATCAAAACACTAAAAGTGAAAATATTTCTAAAGAAATCTGTTAACATTTTAAAAGATTAATTCCCTAGGCCATAAGAATCCAGAAGAGCCAGGGAGGCAGAATTCAGTATATATGCAGGCCCTGTTTTCTGGGAGGAAAGAGAAGTAGTCAAAAACTAGCAATTTTAAAAATAAAATTACACCATGCATTTACCCTTTTATAATTACATATACCCAATTATAATATACAATTACCCATTCCTAAGCATGCTTTAAGCACATGACAGACACCAGTTATATGTTAGACAAGATTTCAATCAAGGTTTTTCACTTCTTGAACAGCAAAGCAATCATTAAGAGACTTCCCGTTGAATATTAATAGCAAAATGCATTCTTCCTTTAGCTGCTGCAGACAAATCAGAGCAAAGCCTCATTCATACCACTGGAGCAGTGAGGAGGATAAAGCTGTATTAAGACTTTTATTTTCTTGATTTTCTTAACAGTTAGAAGAACTGGTAGTAGTGATCGTTTTTTAAATCTTAAACCTTTTTTCTCAAATTAAAACGTTGACCACAATTGGGTTCCTGTGATAATGTTACTAAATCTGCTTGAAGACATTTTTAACAATTTTAAAAAAGCTTTATAACAATTCTTTACTTACTCTGTTTTACACTGCTGTTCTCTTGAGAGCACATTTCACTTGTCTCTTTTAGTTGAGAAATTCCCCTCTCTTTTGAGAGCTGAACATTGACATCTGCCAATCCAAACTGTCTGCCCTTTTCAAACAACTTGTGTCTGTTCTCCTTCTGAAGCACTGATTTTCTGCGAGCAACTTTTGTTCTGAGGGTTTCTGTACTCAAATCCTTTTTGTATCGACTGGCAAACTGGGAGGTAGCAGCCATCTTGATGACCCTAGACAAAAATCATCATGGTTAGGAACAAAGCTGACATGCTTTGTTTTGCCCTTTTCATTAGAGTTTACATGTTATGAACAAAGAAAGCCCTAGGTTCTTTGTTTCTCTGTGTGTGTACCAAAGAAAATGCAAATGACAATTTCAGCAATGAGTCTTCATTCTTTCTCTTTATTTTATGCGCTCAAGGGGCTAGTTTGTTAAGCGGTCAACGAGTCTGACACAGAATTAGTAGGGGACACTGTGTCACTGCCAGAGATTGTCCTGCTGGTGTGTTTTCAATACAGATGTTTTTCATGTTAAGGAGACAAGCAAGTAAATGAGAAGGTTGTAGGACAATACTTGGAAGCAACGTTGCCACTGAGCATTTAGATTATACCCTATCTGATGGCAAGGCATTTTTGTCATGCATCAGAGTACTTGGCACCATTTCCCAACTGAGTTTCCAGGATGCAACTGCAATACAATAGCGTTTATTTCAAGCAGGATTTTTCCCTACTTTTTTAACCTAAGGAAGACTTGATGCAAACGTCAGCTGGTCTGTACATGTTGTGCTAACAGCAATGGAAAAAGCTCCATCCCCTGCATCCCGCTGAAGCCTGTCTTGTCGAGGGTTTTCATGCCTTCTTCCTGGAGAGAGGTCAGGATCAGTTCTTGCAATTGGCCTTACTCTGTCTGCCACCTCAACCAGGGCCTTTTAGAAACCTCATCTTCCATTACTTACAGAAAACAGCTTTACAGTAAGGAGGGGGATAGAGCTAGACTACATAGCCAACAATTACTCATTGACCACTAAATTGGTCATTTACTGAGGTTCTTAAATTTCAAGACAGCAAGTTTTGATCAAGCTAAAGGAATCGTCAGTGAACTGGGCTGAAAAGATCAGCCTTGACCATGGGTGTACAGGATTTCTTTAAGTCAATCCCCTCCCCCTCCATTTGCTAGCAAAAGCCAAAAACACCACCAGCAGCCTAACTGAAAAACCCAAATGTCAGAAGAAAAAAAGTACCAAAATAAACAGAAAGAGTACATAAATAAATAAGAATGTACTCTTAAACTGTATATACTTCTGGAAAAAGCAAGCAAGGAGAGAATCTGAGCTACTGTAAAAAGGAATACAGACAAAGTCTGTTCAGATACCATCACTGCTGGCAGTGGCAGCTCCTCATGCCCCACTTCATGGCAGTATTCATGTAGTGAATAACTTGCATAGCACCAACAGTACCTGCACAACCATCTGGAAGTGCTCGGAATAGATACTGGAGGTAACAGATGAGTCAGAAATCTAAATGGATATATTTTGCTTCTTTTTTTCCAATACATTCAGTGCTGCAGGAGAGCAAAATGGTCAATAGAAGTGTAAATGAGCAAATGGGCATAAAAAGCTAAATTCAGCTTAAAGCACTCTGATCAGAGACTGGATCTCTTTCATGTAATCCTGGAAGAGCTGGTGCATGTCAGTGCCACCTGATTTGCGAATATCTCACATTTTATCCTGCATCTTACCTTCCAACTTTCGTAAATTTATTAAAGATGTCAGTTAATTAATAATGATTGCAAATGATCAGACTAACTCTACTGTAGTTCATATGTCATATTTGCCTTGCTCTATATGTAAGTGATTAAGGAAGGTTAGCTCATGCACATCTCCAATAATCAACTTTGGACTGATCTTGTTAGTAATTCCTACAGAAAACCATGAAGAAAACAGTTAGTGATAATATCCCTACTATCTACCTCCTAGAAGGCTGCTGCTTTTTGAGCCCAGCAGATGAAAATAATTTCAAAAAGCAGCAGCTAACATCAAGTCTCTACGCTCACCCTCTGTGGACTTGCAGGACAAACTCCCTGTGTCTGGGACTCCTTAAACATGCTCTTTATATACAGCCACTGTCCTTTCAGAGTGCATGCACAATTTTTAATTCAGTGCCTTAATGGAAGGTAACATACTCTCTACCCACAGGATATACATTGTTATCTATCAGGCAAGCTTACAGAAAGCTGCATTTGCCTTAAACAGTGATAAACGTTTAATGCATTTAAAAGATTTTTATGCTCTACCTTCTACTTTGAACAATATTTTCCTAGTTATTGTAGTATAAGTCCACTTAAGGCCTTCTCCCATGAATAAGCCTCAAGAGCAAGGGATCTACCTTTCAGTAAGTAATCCTGCAGCAGAATTCATCTGAAACTTGAAGAAGGCAAATATAATGTAAGCAGAAATACAGACAGCGCTTCCCACAAAGGTATTATTAACTCATATCCCAGGTCAGCAAAAGCAATGCAACAAATTACCCAAATTTGGGCTCATTAAAAATGTATGGCATGCTCAATATCCTAAAGATCTCTTTAGGACAAAAATACCTGTCTCCTTTTCTTTCTGGGTTATGGTTTCTGAGTAGTACCTTGCCCAAACCGGAATCTAGAAGATTAATGGGAATTTAAATTGGCATAAATTCAAGTAAAGACTAGTAGCAGGAAAGAAACAAATGGCTTAAACAAAAGGAAAGACTTGGGACTGGCTAGCACACACTACCAAAATTTAAGTTAGAATAGAATAGAATCATTAAGATTGGAAAAGACCTCTAAGATCATTTAGTCCAACTGTCAACCCAACACCACCATGCCTACTAAACCATGTCCTGAAGTGCCATGTCTACACATTTTTTGAACGCCTCCAGGGATGGGGACTCCACCACCCCTCTGGGCAGCCTGTTCCAATGCTTGACCACTCTTTCAGTAAAGACATTTTTCCCAATATCCAATCTAAACCTCGCCTGGTGCAACTTGAGGCCATTTCCTCTCGTCCTGTCGCTTGTTACTTGGGAGAAGAGACCGACCCCCACCTCACCACAACCTCCTCTCAGGCAGTTGTAGAGGGCGATGAGGTCTCCCCTCAGCCTCCTCTTCTCCAGGCTGAACAACCCCAGGTCCCTCAGCCAATCCTCACAAGACTTGTGCTCCAGACCCTTCACCAATTTCACTGCCCTTCTGTGGAGACTCTCCAGCAACTCAATGTCCTTCTTGTACTGAGGGGCCCAAAACTGAAAATTTATAGAATTGATTTTTATAAAAAAACAGTGAGGGAAAAGAACCACTTTTGACCAGTAATGCCACAAGACCCAAAGAAGTAATACAGATATGAAAAACATTTAGGTGCACCGTTAGCATTTTTAGCCTGAATAGCGACAAAGTAGAGCAGGAACTGCAAGCATCGCTGTTTTTAAAGCGGGAACTCAGCAAGTTTAGGGACTGAGTAAGGTCTAGACTCGATGGTTTCGAGACGGGGCCCCGGGGATCACGGTAAGCTGAGCACCCCCTTCCAGTCCCCTGCTTCCCACCGCGGCTCTGAAGGGTCGCCACGGGTTTGGCCCCTCAGCCCCTTCTTCGTCACCGCCTCACCGCGTTCTCAGGCCAGCTCAGAGAGGAGGCACCGCTGCCAGGCCCCCTGGCCAGATCCCCACCCCAGGACCCGTTCCCGCCGGGCGCCGCCAGCCCCGCCATACCTGCGCCGACGCCGACCCCCACCGCTGCCACCTCCTCAGCTCCCACAGCGCGGCCCGCCTCGGCTCACTTTCAAATCTCACCTGGCAACGCTCATTGGCCAGTCCCGGCCCGCCCGCAGGCTCTCATTGGCCCTCCCCCGGCCGACCGTTGATGGGAGGGCCGAAATCGCAGAGCGGGCTGTTTATTGGTCGCCGGTGATCGCCACGCTTGATACTCATTGGCTGCGCTGAGCATTTCCCCCCTCGCGCTTGTCGCTCATTGGTCGGTGGAGTGTGGGAGGCGAGGCCTGCCGGGCGCGGAGGGCCGTGCGACGGTAAGGCCTTCCCCTGGCGTCCCGCCCGCCGCGGGGGCGCCGCTCTAAGATGGCGGAGTGGGGTACCTGGCGGCGGCGGCGGCGGGGGGGCGGGCCGCGGCCCGGGGTGCGGTGCCATCCCGGGAACTCAGGGGCAGCGTGAGGGGCCGGCGAGCCTCGCACCGCCCTCCCGGCGCCCGGGCAGGTCTATGTCTGCCCCTCAGTGACCGCGCTGTGCCGCCTCCTGAGGAACCGAAGCCAGGTTTACGCAGGCTTTAAAGGGCCTGGGGTTGTGCCGAGGTTTGCTGCCCCTGTATTCCCTCCTGTATTTGCATCGTACGCACTCTGCGGTTTGCTGACGTAGGTTGTGTTTAATGCGAGTCTCATCGGCACGACGGTTTGTTCATTATAAACTGCAAAAATGCTAATGAAGAAACCAGCCACTTGGTGGCACTGCAAAAATGTAGACGGCATTTGGAAAAAAAAAAACAAAACAAACCTGTTGCCAAACAGGAAACTGCTGAGCAGCAGGCGTGATGGTAAACGGCGGAGGACAACCATACCTTCCCAACAGCCTAAAAATGCAGGACCTCCACACAGCGTTACAGTAAAATGCCAGTAAATTTTTATATAAACGTGATTACAGTGGATGAAGACGGCAATAAGTGGATCAAAGACCATTTGGTCAGAGCGCAGAGCTGTTCCCCACAGTAGCGATCAGTCTTGGCATCACTGGAAAGTGGCTCTGCGCATCACGGATTGTAGCAGTTGGAAAAATGTCACCCGCCGGTTCCCTGTATAGACTGCCAGGGGTTACAGCAAAGACTGGCAAACATTGACTATCCGGACTAATCCTACAGTCATTGATTTGCTATAGGATAATGAAAGATCAGTATGGAGGTTATTGACTGCTGCCAGGTTCCCCAACGGTACAAAAAAGATCCAATTAAACAACAGAGCTACAGGAGTTCCTATTTATAGACTCAGCCCACAGAGTCCAATCCAATGCAGTCCTCAGTGTTTCCTGCTTTTTGTTACACCCCTTTTTCTCCCAAATTGGTGGAATTTGAGGGCATTCAGCAGTTCAGCCTTACAATACCAGGATATAGTCCAATGATGTGAGTTACCATGAACCGCAAGTTTTAGGGAAAAGATGCATTTAGGAGTGTCTTCCTTCCAACCAAAAATCATTTTTTTCTACTGTATACCTGCATCTGAAGGATTCCTTCATGCTGAAACAATACTTGTTTGCTCCTCGGAGCATCTAGACTGGCACGTTTACTAATTCCCACTTGTGGATGTCAATACCGAATTTAGGAAGCGTGGCTGCGCTACAGCCGGGGCTTTAATCTTGCTAGCTCAAATAACAGCATCAGTGATAACGCGGCAGTATACCCTTCAAGGCAGACTGGTGCCCTGAGTACCTAACTTGGGTCCTTGGCAGGCTCAGGCTCTGCCGTGCACCTTCGCCAGCTGTTACCTGAGCTAGCTAGGTTAAAGCCAGAATGGGTTTCCTTAACACACCGCAGTGACACCTTCCACTGACAGTATCTAGGTCACTGCAAGGGTCTTGATGTATTTGAATAATACCATGATTTTAAAGTATCGCAATGTCACTTTAAGATAAAACAGAGTAATAATTCTTTTTTCAGCCAAATTCCTGATTGCTGCTGATTTTATTAAGAGGAATATAATACCATTTACTAGAGATAAGCAATATGAATATATAAACTCATTATCCCGTACAGATATTATACATGCCTGAAAGATTAACCGTGTCATTCTCACACAGTCCTGATGATTTTATGATAATATGCCTACATTTTAGCCACTGAAGCTTTGAGAACCAATTTGAATTTATCTGTTTCTGGACAATACAACTGTCATTATCGGGTACATTTTGTACCGAGGAGATCATTATGTGGAAATCTGCTAACTTGCTCTTTCTACTCTTCATTCGTTCACATGGGATATTGTTCTTTGTGAAGGTAATTCTTCCTACCCTTGCATAAATGCACCTTACTGAAGAGCAATAGGGAGCATGTAGGGAAACCTGCCTCCAAATTTAGCCCTGAAATAATTACAATTTCTGAACATATTTTTGGTGGAAGTTCAGGTAAACAGAAAGACAAAGCTGTAGCCCACAGCGCCACATACTTGCCACTTGCACGGAGTCAAAGAAAAGCCTCTGTAGGCAAACTACTGTATGTGGAGCCCAGCACGATGCTGCAGAGGGCACAGAGTAGCCCTCCTGCCAAATTTAATTGATAACCTCTTGCTCAAGTGTTGTGCAGCAAAACCATTATGGTGCATTGGCTGTTGTTCCCACTTCTGCTTATGCTTTTCATCTGAAGTGGTTGCTAGTTTAAAAATCAGAACAAATTGTAGGAGCAGAAAACAGAAGCTAAATTCCTGTCTTACAACAACTAGGAAACACAGTTAAGCCTTCTGTTGCATTTTCTTGCTCTGTTCTTTGGGTTTCATTTTGCACCCGACTCTGGGTATTACATTGCACTCTGGCAGCCCGATAACCAATAGCTAGATGTTGTAACACATTTATAAGCTCCGAGCTTTCACTGGAGCTAGTCTAAAATGCAAACTAGCAATCTTGTATGCAAAGTACAGTTGGAAACAAAGCCTGAGTAGTTTTTATCTCAGCATATCTTTACATCCTCTGTTATTTACGGTGCGTTGACACCGAATGTTCCCTGCTGTTACAGATTTCAGTCAAAAACCCGCTCTAGCACTACAGGTGAAAGCATCCTGCAGCTGGTTTTGTCCTCCAAGGCCCAAAGCCACATTCTTAAGGAAATCACATTTGTTTCCAAACAGACTCAAACCTTGTTGGTTTTCTTCTGGGGAGAAGACGGGAGTGGGAATTAACCCAAGAACAAATGCTGGATTCAACCATAAGCCACTGCTGAGTTGAGACCAACCTTTTTGTTGTTTCCAGGGGCTTTGGGGTGGGTTACTTTGGGTGAATTGTACTTTTATCCCCTTTAGCAAAAGCAGATGAAGAAACCACTTAGTGCAGTGGTATTAGATGATGTTTCAGCAGCATTAAGTAGGTTTCTAATTGAGTTAGGCCAGGACCATTGCGTTTTCATTTGAAATGAGCATCCTTTTCCCTAACTTAGATGAGACTTCTGGTATTTTATTTTTTTATTTTGGCTTAAAACCTGTATGTATGTTTTCTCAGCATGCATCTCCTTTGTGTCTCCATTGCCCAGAACCAGAACATCTTGTATGGAAGCTGGATGCAACCACTGGAGCCAAGTGTTTCACGGCTAAAACAAATACAAAGGTGGTAAGGAACAGCCTGGTTTAGAGAGTACGACAAGCAAAGTTTTGAGGAGTATGACCTGACCATTAATTAAGATGGAAACAATAAAAGAGTCAAGTCACTATAGTGACAACAAGTCACTGTAATGACTTGCTTAATCCCAGGTACTCTGACAGAGTTAAACTTCTCCAGGTCTCCGGTAAGATAGGACTGGTTTTCTTTATCTATTGTTTCTTTAATGTTCAAGGCTACAGAAATGTGGAAGTGCTAGATGGTCATGTAAGCTAAACAATGTGCAAAATCTTTCTTATATTATCACTAAATGCCCGGGGGGGCCAGGGGGAGAAAAGTTATTTAATCATTAGAAGTCACTTAGCAGCACATGGCATTTAGCTGTCTTTATCAACTTACAAGAAGATTGGGTCTGTACCGTTGTGGGGCCTTTTTCTAATATGACAGGGCACATATTTCATTCCCCTTGAACTCATCTGGCAGTATCTTGTGTGTCAGTCTGTGTCACTGAACTGTGGGACCATGCTAGTAAATAGGTTGTTTTTCCACGTGCACAAAAAAATCGCCATGGTCCTATACCAAAATACAGAATTTTCCCCTGCAACACATGAAGCTACTGTGTCAGCAGCAGCTAAATCCCGTTGTTGTTCTGGGGTTTTGTTACGGTCCAGAGGAGAAAGTACTGGAGGGATGAGGAACTGTAGGTTCTGTTTTCTGACCTGTCACCGATCTGATATTTGACCTTCACCAACTCATTTTACCTCTATCTTCCCTCCTGTCCTCACTTTGTCTTTGTATATAGCGGCCATAGTCAACAGGGACTCCAGAGACTTTGGGAGATTCATCTCAGCCATCTCAGATGCCATGTTAATGTGATATTGTGCCTTGGCTAATTAGCTCTGCCCCTCGTCAGGACTACTGTGGCACAGTGCTGTGCTGACACATTTATACTGCTTTTTAGCTTGAGAACGGTCTCAAGGATCTTCTCACAGTATTGCATTACACAGAGTAAGTAGTGTCCCCACTGCTGCCCTCCTGCAGGTCAGAGAAAGCAGACCTTTTTGGTTTGCTAGCCCTGCTCTCACCCTGGATCATCTGTGGTCCCCTGCAGGGACCTGCGTCCCTCCCCGCTTTCCTCTAAGCAGAAACGAACTGCTGAAATCTCCTTTTGAGGAGGGGGAAGGCTCCTTCTTGCAGGAATCCCTTAGGCTCAAGCTACCATCTGGTGCCGCCACTTAATTCCCCTTTTCCCAACGCCTTCCCTTTGGATTTCACGCTTGTTCTCAATACCTTTGGTTTCGGAGGACTTCTCCAGTGCCTCTTTCCCCCTGCGGGCTGAGGGCTGACGGCACAGAAGACGGCTGGCATGATGCTCGCGTGACAAAGCACTGCCCGGGGTCTGCAAGGCTGTGCCTCCTAGGACACATCTACACCAGGAACAGCAGCTCATGTTTTCCTCTGTCGAGGGCAGCATCTGCACAGATGATGGCAAAGGGTATTTCGTGATCATACCGGGGAGGCAACGTTGGCAAAACAAGCTAGCTGGCAAGGCTGGCACCGCGCTGGTGGGGTTCCAGTAGCCTGAAGGACTATGCCTTCACACTCCCGGTAACCTCCCAGCAGCTCTTTTGGCCCTAGAGTCAGGAGTTAAGTAGATTTTTAAGCCAGAAGGTCTATCAAATGAGTTTCTTTGGCCCCCTGCAGAGGACTGTATAGATTTTTAGCCTGTTATCACCATATTAAATCCACTTATAAGTTGCTGGTGCCAGGCAGCGCGCTGGGAGCTGGCACCCCCATTACTTTCAGTGCCACGTTGGTCGCTAAACCTCACGGCAAAAGGCACCCCGGCATTACGGTCCCAGCCTGGAGACACCAGGGCGAGCGCGGCTACAGGGGCCCCAGGCCTGCCAGCACTGGGGACTACGGGGAGGCCTCGACCCTGCCGGTCCCCAGCACCGGGGTCTGCCGTGACACGTCCCTGGCCTTGAGCCTGCTGGCCGGGACCCCACGGGCCTGGCCCCACTCCGAGGAGACCGCTGCGGCCCTGAGGAGAGCTCCGGGCCCGGGAAGGCTCGCGGGGAGGAGCCCCCGGGGCCCTGAGGAGATCTCCCACCCCTGAGGGGAGCCGAGAGGCCCCAAGCCGGGCCCGCGGCCCCTGCGGAGCTCGCCCGGCGGTGCCTGGCGCGGCGGGGCGGCCGGTGCCTGGCACGGCGCGGGGGCGGTCGG
>VYZW01020013.1:4025-19950 GCA_013401315.1 Balaeniceps rex
CTTCAAAGCACTTTGCAAATATTGAGTCATATTGAATAATCCTTTGGAAAAAAAACGTGGGGCAACTGCACTGACATTGGTGCATTTTGGCTGCTTTGCGTTTGTGCAGTATGGCTGATGGTTTCCACGTCTGAAGGAGAACTAATATTACACATTTTTTTCCAAAGTGACCCAAAATATTGAAAGCATTTGGTAAGATCATAGAAAGAAAAGTACATTTAAAGCAAGATTAGAATAACTCGGAATGTTGTGCCTCGCAGCTGTAGACTCAACTACCAAAATTCACTTTGCCATCCTTGACACAGAGACGTGGCCATAAACATCACAGGTTGGTATCTCCAAGAATCCCTGGATCTTTCAGTTCTGGGACTTCTGTCAGCTGTCTCCTCAAATTTGCTGTGATTCTTTGTAACCAGTCTCCAAAAGTTGGCCAGGTCCTGCCGTCTTGGCAACCTAAAGCCATTTCCCAATGAAGAGGAGGCTTACCAAGACAGACTGTGAATTTGCCGTGTGGCTGACCTAGGCGCTGCATGCTGGACATCTCCAGTCTGCAAGTTCTGGAAGAAAATCACTGTTCCTAAACCTTGCAGTAGAAAATAGATTCCATGCCACTTGTGGCAGCTGCAGTTCGTATGGACGATTGGTTAGAATGGATAAAAACAGATTTCCCAAACCAACTGTATTCAATGCAACATATTTTTCATATGTTTAATGGAACAGAAATTTTTATTTTAAGAGGCTTTTATGAGCACTACTAGCTCTCTGCCTAGGGAGTGGAGACCTGGTAGGGGGGAGAGCTAGCAGGTGTAAGAATAAAATTAGTTTTATAATAAAATTGGAAAGGAACTGAGATTTTCTCCCCCTACTTTTGCCCTTAACCACTGATGAAACACAGTCATTAGGCACAAAAGATCCTCCTGTGCACAGCTACACCGCAGNTGGCACAAGTAACTCAACAGTGTTGGCATTGCAGATTTCGGTTTAAGCCAATACCATTAAAAAGAACAATTCTTCATTATCAGTCCTGGAAGCTTCCTCCATACCGATCGGTGCTTCACAGAGTCAGAGAGCTTTTAGTATTTCTGTGGTGAAGCCTTGCAGTCCCTCAGCGTAGGAGATGAGGCACCATCTCCTCTGTCTTCATACACTGATTCCCAGTTTAGTTTAAGGCAGGATTTACACTGTTCCCACACGCCCCCTTTTTCTTTCTTTAGCTGAAGGAATATGCACCAGAGATAGAAAAAAAAAAGTCTGAAAATGGCTTTGCTGTCACTACATTCCTCTTCAATATTGTAAAGCGAAAGGAAGTTAGCAGAGTTTCCAGCTTAGTCTAGATCCAGATCTTACCACAGATGTGTTCACACATCACCTGTTAATGTCTCTTTGCAGCCATAGAGGACATATTCTGAGAGCATGAGCACTGTTTTTTTTTTCTGAGAATATAGTTATTTGGGGTCTCTTTGTTCATGTTGCAAGGAGGTTGAACAACTGATTTCCATGAAAAATTAAGTCCAGCTTTAACTACAGCCTTGTAACTGTACCCAGTATGATATTTGGACTTACTGCAAACATTTTGGCCCAAAATGTCAGGCAAGGGATCTTATTATTACAGACTATTTCAGAATGTCATTCTATTTCCTGTGTTTTGTGAGTTTGGAGCAGCGGTAAATGCTCATTCTCTTGGAAGAACCAACAAAAATATTCCTTCTTGGCCAAACTTTGAGAAGAAAATGTTAATCTTAAGTTTTCAGTTCTCCAAACAAAGGGAAAGGGAAAGGAAGAGATGACTTGTGCTTCAGTCCTTTTTAAGGCTGAAGTTCAGGTTGGGGTAAAAAAAAATGGTTTTCTTTCTAAATTCAATTAATTTTACGTGCTAAAAAAATACACAGCCCCATACAGAAAAATGGAGAAACAATTTCTAACCAAATAGGAGAATAAACACATCGAGAGTGGGAAAAATGATGCCTCCCGGCAAGAGGAGTAGGAAGGAGGAAGATGAGTAAAGCTCCCTGAAAATAAAAGAGCAGATAGAAATTGAGAGTCGTAGGAGATGGATAAATAAACAACAAGGTTACAAGTTCACAAGCCCACCCGGCAGGCACTATTAGGACTTTAATTTGCTACAATCACCAGTGTACGTGGTGTGTGTTTACTTCAAGGGGAAGGAAGTCGATTTTCTGCTTCTGACTAAATATGCTACCAACGTATCATGATGCCTGGCCGAATTCACCAAAGCATGTCTTTGCTGCTCTTCATTGGATTGTGTTCAGAGACAGTTGTGGTACCTGTTAAAATACTTTAATGAATCTGATACTCATGAATGGTGCTGAAATGACAGCCTTGGAAATTGAAGTCTTCTATCAAACTACAGAACTCGCACAGTATGGATGAAAATAGTGCCAACTTCTGCCATGCTATCCTCTCAAAGTGTCTCAAATTTAACCTGGAAAAATTATTTCTGGTGGTAGCAGCACTTCAGCCTCAGTGCCTGGTCATTTCTTCCTACTTCAGATATAATTGCCAGCAAGTGTCTGGATTATCTTGGAGATTTTATACTGCAGACAGGAGCTGGGCAAGACATTTTCAACAGAATTATTTCTTATCAGAAAAAACAGTTGCATTGAAATCAGAAGTGTTCTGGGAAAGTGTAAAAACTGTAACATATCTCAAAAGGCAGGTGCTGAAACAAAATGCTTTTTTATATATTTCATTTACATTTCTTTAAATTCTGTATTGCCATATTTGTATTATTATTTTCTATGTAATACAGCTTATATCATGTACCAGATTTTGGTATTCTTGAAATGAAACATTTTATCTTATCAAACTGAAGCATTTCAGTGCTTCTAAAATGAGTGATGTCTAAATTTCAATAGCAAGGCTAATTTCAAAATGGGGAATTTTATTTTGACTGAATAATAAGAATAAAAAAGCCCAAATTCCCTGAATTAAAGTACTTTTTTTTTCTCTCCCCCCCCTTTAATCTTTTGTGGTAAGGGAAGACAGCAGCCCTGTTTCCATGTACTGTATGTCAGGCAGTAGTAACCTGGGAAGCTGGAAGGAAAGAGAGACTTTGGGGCAAATTTTAAGTGTTGATCAAGCTGTGGCATTCAAGAAAATATTGGAAATATTGGGGCCCCTGGCCAAGGTAGAAGGACAATAGTTCTAGTTAGTATTATAAGTTATTTATCTATTATTTATCTATTATTTATCTACTTTACCTCTGTCCTGAATGCTCAAATCTGTGCCAGCTCTAGTGATGGAAGGGGGAGGAAGGGTTGTGATGTCTCAGTGCAGAGAAGAGACCTGAATTTCTGCTTTCTGAAGGAGATTATAGCAAGAGAGGAGAGTGTGGAGGACAGATCCCTCTGGTGCAGTCACAGAGGTAAGGGTGGAGAAGGAGGTTTTGCTGAAAGCAACACAGAATGAGCAATGAGAAAGGTAAGAGTAGTCTGAAAAGACCAGCATGCCAATTGTGCAGCTCTCCTCTTGAAAAAACGTGATGTCAGCTTAAATGATAGGTTGAAAAAAAGAAACAGAAGAAATAATCCCTTAAGGAGGTGCCTGAGAGTTGATACAGCAGACCTTTACACAGAAAAACAATGTTCATGGTGCGTACCAACTGATAGCTGTTCTCTTTCCTGACCTTTATCTTCAGGTGTGAGGACAGACCTGAAAACTCACTCATGGCTTTTCCATTTGAGAGCTATCTTTCTCTTCCACTTATCACATGCCTACAAAGCAGTACTCAACCATTACGTTCACCAAAGATAAAAGTATTATTGCACTCTCAGTATACTCACTCTCACTGTACTTCATTTCAAGGACTCATATCAAATGGTGTACTACACAAGATTTTTTTTATCCTTAGTAAAAACTTGTGGACCTGCCAGCCATTATTCCATCTTACTGTTTTCTGGAATAACCTCTTTTATGAAAAGAGATGCAACCTTCAAAGTAGGGATAATTCATGCCTTATGTATTTCAGAAGACAAATAACCAGTGAACAATTAGTCCAAAGATTAAAGTGGCATAACTTGCCAGCACCATGAGCATGACTGACCATGTGTACTCATTTCAACTGTGTCAAGTACCCCTTTTGCTCCATTTGCTTCTAGTCCTTCAGTGCCCAGATCAGTCATTGTGGGTACCACAGTTTGGGTAGGGTCTGAAAGTGGAAAACAGAGTAACCAAGAGGGCCAGACCTGGAACTGTGTTTATTACACAGCATTGTTGACTCAGGTGTTCAAAAATAATTTTTTATCTTTGCTTCTCCCCAGAAACAGTTTGAAAAATCTGTCTTTTTTGTGAGACATACACATGGCTGCCAGCATGATAATGTTGTGGGACCTAGTACCATCTGGAAGACTAGATGCTCTGGTCATTTCCTGACTAATCTTGTCAGGTCAACTGTGAATAACTGAAATTCTGTAATTAGGAGTATACCCAGATTTGTTTTTCCACTCTTTCAGGTTTTAACGACCCAGGCTTGAGCAGCCTCCTTTGTTAGGTGCAACGGCATCTCAGAAGCAAGGTCACAGGCCCTGTATGGATTCTGTCTCCTGGCCAGATCCTGTTTTGTGGGACTGTACAAAAGCAAACCACCAAGAAGGCTCACGTTTGGTTTGGTCGGTTGATTTTTTTTAAATTTCAAGAATTAATAAAAATCTAGTGTCACAAGGTCATGAATAAACTCCTTCATCTTCCTGGGGGGCTGAGGAACAAAGGATCTCTCCTATCCTCCAAAACATTGTTTCAGATGTGCTTCTTATCAGATAGCTGTACCAATGTTCCTTGTATCCCCAGCCAACCCAGCTTTTCTGGCAATCTGTGGAAACAGCATAATTGAAACGCAAGAGTTAGACCTTACTGACAAGACTTCATCAACTTAGAAGAGCAACACACACCCTATAAGGCAAGACATAGTCACTCAATGGGGCTGTCTGCCTACAAAAGTTCTTATCCAGGGAAGTGGTCGAGTCACCATCCCTGGAGGCATTTAAAAGCCGGGCAGACGAGGAGCTTAGGGACATGGTTTAGTAGTGGACAGGTATGGTTGGACTCGATGATTCTAAAGGTCTTTTCCAACCAAATGATTCTATGATCCTATGATCCTACTAATGCACGAAGATTTTCCTAGGACATCTCTGCTCATGAGAGGCTAAACTTCCTCAAAATGTGTTCTTGTTCTTTTAGGGATTCGCTGATGGGACTGAGAGATGGTGAATGTGCAATTGGCACAGCCTTCATGTGCCAGAGCAGCTCAGCACCTTTGAGACGGAAGCAATAACGGACTCTCTGGACTAATGAGGTCATGCCCATAGACACTGACTGATCGGCCTTGCTGTCTCCCAAAAGTCCAAATCACACCTGTGTTTTCAGTGATAGTTGTACACACAACAAATTGAACAAAAGCTGAGCTCCACACCTGCTGCGCTGAGTATCCAGAGCTGGTCTGGACCTCCTGGTTCAGTCCACCCAAACTGCTCTGCCAAAGCTCCTGCCTCAGACTGGTTTCCTCTCGGTTTAACCCTCTGCTGCAGCTTCTGAGCCAGCCCAGCTGCTCTGGGGCTTGGCTTCCTCCACCTTGACCCCTGAACTGGCCCAACCACACTCACATGCTGCCTACTATGCAGTCCTTCAGCTGGCTGCTGTGCCCATGTAGGGCTTCTACAACCCATCCTCTGGGATCACCTCAGAGCATCATGCAGATAAGCTGTATTTCAAGCTAAATAGAGCTCCTCCCCCTCCTAAATGAAACTCAGGTGGCTGCCAATCAATTCCCTACTTTAGAGGGGGAGTGACACCCCTCCCCCTTTGAGGACTGGGAGTCATTTTCTCCCTCAACTGGAAGATGATGACAATCTTTAGATTGAGGTCCTCCACAGCATAGCTTTCGGGGTCTAGCCTGTGCAAGACCATGCATAGTGTTTCTTTTCTCTATTTTGAAGCTATTCGTAGACTCTCATTCCATCAATCTATAATTGGAGTTGTGCTAGACCTAAATTAAATTCAAAACTAACTAGTAAACAGGTTGTTTTGCACAGGTATTTCATGCATGCAAATATCTATAATTATGTAGAAGTGTGTGAAATTCATACATATTTAAATACATGGCAATAGAGATCACGTTGCTCCTTTCAGAACTCAGGCTATCCGAGAAAGGGCTGAGTTAACATTACCTCGTCATTCAGGAGCAACTAGATTATTTTGCTGCATTGTTACATTTCTTAACTTGCTGTGGTTGTTTCCTTTTTCCCTTTGTCTGTTGCTTGTGGCTGATGAAACCCATGCAGATCTGAAAAGCTGCAGAACTGCATTGTCTGCATATTCCTTTCTCTGTTTCTCATCTGAAAACAGTACCTCCTGGCACCTGGAAAACCATCACAGATGCAGAACAGGTGATCTTTACAGAATGCTATTCAAAGTGAACAGTCTGCCAGGCCCATAGACAACAAAACACACTGCTGACTCCAGCTGGAGCGAGCGATTACTTTGATAACAAATTAAAACAGGCTCAGAAATTGGAAATGAAGGAGCTATGCAAGGATGAATAAACTCCTCAGATGGCCCCAATTTTGTGCAAGTCTATCCAACACATGTGCTATAAATTGGTGCTCTTCATTAATAGCTACTGTTTAGCCACGAACATCCTTCAAGAGGACGAATCAGGATCTGGCTCCTTGCACAGTGCTAACTTCCATCCTGATTGAGGAGACCATTTTCTCTTAACATGTTCAGAGCACTTCCTTGGGATCTTAAAAATTCTTTATGTGTCATTTTGCTTCTTGCATATGCAGACAATTGTAATGCTCAATTTAAAAATGTTCATATATTTTCTGTCTATGGGATTTTTACAGCACTGGATAATTCCTGGATGATTACTGTTTTTAATAACTACATAATTACTGTATTAATCAGAACTGTCCTATTGGCTTCTGTGTGACACAGAAGGGCAGAAGCTAGATAGAGATAAAGATACACCATATTTAGAAGAGCCCTATGACATTTTTTTGTGTTCACTTTGCAGTATGGCACACACAAAGGTCAAAACACAGGAACAGCCTTAGCAGATATCAGCCCAGAAGTCCATCAAGACCAATGCCTTTCAACAATAATCAATTTGCAAGAATTGGAAGAACGTATAATATGTGAAGCTATCAAACATGACAGCTAGCAAGACAGAGTGCTAATATGGAAGTATCCAGGACTCCAGGCATATGCTCAGGACTTTGTGGTGTGAGGGGACACACAAACACAGATGAGAGCCATCCTTCCCCAAGAATTAATATTCTCAGCAACCCTGAATTTTTTTTGAAATCAGAAAATAAAAGGGAAGGTCAGAAAATTGCTTCAGATTCTGTGAGAAGACAATAGGTGAGTTGCACAGGACAAAAAGGAACAAAAGTAGCAAAAAGTCAAATATTGCAAAATATGATGTTTGCATTACTTGGTGCCTTAAGGAAAAAACTTTCCTAGAGTAGGGTGCACTTCTTGTTGGGTGCACTCCTTTCAAAACCTCTGGGGAAGATGGGTGTGCCTACACAGGACAATGCATTGATATATAAAGATACCCAGGCTCTCTCTAAGTAAGGCAGTGTTGCAATAATGACCTCATGTCATGCCCAAGTGGCGCTCAGTACGTGTGAATTAGTGCGAGGTGCAGCACTGCTCCTGCTCGCCGTGACACTGCCATACCAGCATGTTTGGAGCTGGGCTGGGGATACCCCACACAGAAACAAGTCACTTGTGGAGACGTGCCATCATGGACCGAGATCCAGGTTTGCCAAAGACACTGTGCTCAGCACGTGTGACAAGAAGAGGCTAAACCAAGCTCTTCGAAGTCACTTTTGTCTGGCCCAGAAGAGGCAAGGAGGAGCAGAGATGGACGCTGGGCTGAGCATGGGTAAACATCTCCAGGGAGCAGCAAGGGCAGAAGCAGAGCACTCTCAACTGCCAGACTTACTGAAGCAGCAAGGACTGACCGCAGGACAACTGTTTGCAAAGTAGCTTGACATTATCAAATGCAGGCTCTAAAGTATTGCCAGTTATGACTAACAACATTAAGGAGTCCTCTTTACATATAAGAATTTATAAGCAACCAGAGTGTTTAATTCTAAGTCGCTGCCTTTACCAATCACTCTGAAAGACTGACTATGTCAGAGTAAAGACAAATTTCCTTTCTGCTTTTGATATCTTCTTGACCCCTTTACATTTTTTCTTAGGATACTTGGCAACGCTTTCTCCCAGATGCTCAGTTTTCCTTTACTGCAAGCCTACATAAGCAGGTGAGATGCTCAGCCTTCAGCATCTGAACCCCACACCCAACAGGCATCCTTTAATGGATGTGAACCCTGAAAGCAAGGTTAGTTTCATTAGTGGGATTAGGAAAACAACCCCTGGTTTGGCTTGATCATCCCCTAGTTGGATCTGATTGTATGAATCTGAAACAGAAAGCAGCATCTTCTTTTTTTTTTTTTTTAACTGACTTTGATGGACAGTTCCTTTTTATAATGTACAAATAATCTTTGTGACCCTGATAAGCAGGTCTGATGATACTCAGCTGAGTAATGTACCAGAACTGAAATTTCCATCTACTTGATGTTTTGCACAGGGCTTTTGATGAAGTCACTGTCACCTGCTATTAACTTAATATCAAGTCTTAATAGGGTCCTTTTCTTTCCATCTTCACGCTGTTGGGGTCCGAATTAATTACTAAGGGAAAAAAAAAAAAATCTTCACATAAATCCTTAAGCTTCACAGGAAGGAAAAAGTTTCCAGTGCTAGTTGAGATCTAATGGCTCATTAGGAATGTCTGTCTCAACTAGACATCAGTGCTGTCCCTCCCCTTTCATGTACCTTTCATAAAGACACTTGAAAATGTGCTTAACTTTAAGCTGGTGCATAGTTAAGTGCAAAAGGATATCGGATGTATTTGAAGTTAAGCACATGCTTAAGCAATTTGCTCAATCGGAGCCATATCCTGGCAAGAGAAAACATCTTAATGTTTCTTCATGATTTGGCTCCATCCACAGCCTGCCTGAATGCTCTCATCTTTGCTTTGCCTCACAAACAGGAACTGGCAGCTTTAGAGAGATTATCGGGGAGATTGACTCAGAACTGAAGGGCACATGATAATGGAATCAGATTTACCTACAGATGCTAAAATCTTTATCCTTGGAGACTCTCCACGGGCAAAAGGCATTAACAAATGAAAACATTCTTTTCTTCTTAAAAGGAGCATAGCTCTAATGGTAGAGAGGGAGAGAGATACACCAAATATAGAGAGACACATCAAATATACATATATCAAATTATAGAAGATTAACAATTGTAGATATATTGATTTTACACGAGTTGCTTAAGTCTAGAGGGTCTTATTCCGTGAAGTGCTGTTTCTGCTAGGGTCAAGGTAATAAAATTATCATTAACAGTAATAGGAAAATGAAATAATTTTATTTTGCTTGTGGAAAAAGCATACTTAAAATATAAATTTGCATTGCAAAAATATTTTACTGTTGTTCCCTCCCTTTCCCTCAATGCTCTAATGACCAGGGGTTTAAAAGCAGCTATAAATAGCTAAAGTCTGCTCTATTCCTTTCTTTTTTTCCTGCATTTCCAGGTATGTTGTATATCTAAAGAGGAAATGAGTGACAGCCCCGTCTGCAGTCTGTTTTGTAGGAATATATGGCAGGTTTCTATTATGAGGTATTTACTGCTCCTCAATTCTGTGCTTGCTTTGGGGATATGTCGATGTTTGAACTACATACTGCTTTGCTGTAGAGAGGGATAATTTCACTGAAACTGGTGGAGTCAGGCTTGCTAGCAAACAGGCTGAACTTGATAATTTTCTCTCTTATCCTGGTGGTACTATTCATTTGGCATTTTGCAGATGGTGAAATGGAGACATCGCTATGCAGAGGGGCTTTGTCACACTCTTTCTCATCACCCTTTTCAACACCCCTTATATTATAGCAAAATAGGAAATTACACGTTTAGAGCACTCTGTCTTTTCTTTGACAAGTAATAGTCTTTCCAGCAAACTCTACTGAATCTGAGTCAACACCAGTAAACACATCACTTCCCATAGAGAGAAACACCCTGGCTCCTACAACAGTGGCTTCAAATCAGGTTTAAACCTTTGATGCCATGTTGGGGGCTACTGGATGTTACTCAAGTGCAAATAAAAGTATTAAGTGTTCCTTTCTATTAGAAACACAGCCCTTCATGAAAATGGGGTTTGCTATATGGAGTAGATGACTCTCGCATTTATTTATTTATTTTTAGGTGCTGCCTATTGGGGCATATTCTTTACTTCTGTACAGATGTTCAATTCCCTGTAAAATCAGCTGCCAAATGCTGAAAAAAAAATCCACGTAAGAGAAATGGGGGAGCTGCTCTGAATGCAACCTTGTTGCCTCGGGGCAAGGTTGTCATCCCCATCCCCAGGACCTGCTCAGGGAGGTCCATGAGGCTGACCAGGGGTTAAGACACAGCTCTACATCAGTAAGAGTGCCAGGCAATGCCCTCTGTAACTGGTCCTGAGTGCACAGAGATTGCCAGTGTGCTGCTGCTTCCCTTTTAACTCAGGCTAAGCCAGAAATCATTGCTGGTTTGGATTTGCAAAGAGTTCCTAGTTTTTCAGGCGCACTCACAGAAAATTGCCTCTTCAGTTTTCCTGGGTTGTTGCAATGTCAGCTTGAGCCTGGTCCATCCAGCTGCATCAGTCAAACTGAGCTCCACAACATGACATAACCTGACACAGCTGACACAGCCAGGTGTTACAAACCAATGGACACCATGGTTCACAAACTATTCAAATTACTTTCAGATACATATCCTACCTCTCTACTCAAATCCTTCCCAGCTGTCTCTTTTCTCAGTTCCATATGAATCAGGGTTGGAGGAAAGAGAAGGCGGGGGGAGATGGGGGAGAAAAGAAGGAGGTGGGAGAGAAAACATCCTGCCTGGCAAAAATAAAAAAATAAACTGAATTCTTGCAAACCATATTGCCTGCAAAATTAACTCTTTGAAGGAGGCTCGTCGCAGCCCCCAAGCTTCTTACAGGTTTACTAGGGGAGGCTTGCAAATATCTCAGTTGTAAAAGCACATCTATTAGATTAAACATTCATGGTCTGGAGTACTGGAAACTTAAATAATAAAAATGAAAAACTATCTCATGTTTATAAGGTGTTACAAAATTAAAGACTTGGAGCAATTCTACAAACCTGGAAATAATCGAGCCTAGCAGCGCCGAAGAGCCAGGCAGCCAGACTGGACATCTACCCATGCCCAGGCAAACGATGTGGCTGTAGCGAGTTGTGTCCCGCTGAAGCCAGTGAGATGATCAGCAGGAACTACTGCTTGCCAGCACCAGTCTGGGGTGATGCTGGCCCATAGTGAGACAGGCCTGGCAACCTCCATTTTGCAGAACAGAAAATGTGGGTTGCAGAGATGAAGTGACTTGCTGAAGGTCATACAAGAAGTCCGTGGCAGAGTCAGAAATTCAGGCATGCATTTAGTTATCCAGCTAGCCATCAATCACCTTGGGGGAAACGGGAGATTCAAATGCAGAAAGAGTGGCTAGATACCCAACTTCCAGCGAAGGTCAGTGAGTGCTGAATGCCTCATGTCTCCCATTACTGCAGGAAATCTCCCCCTCACAACCTAAGTGCTAAAAAATGCCACCTCCCTCCTGAATATAAATCTCTATGATTCTCTTCTGCTCTTAATTATAATGTTCTGAAGCAGAAGAAATAGGTTGGAAGTCGATGGATTTACACCTCCTTAGTCAAGAGCAGAATTCACCCTACAACCTTCATGTCTTTACTTTCATGTTTTGTCAAAAGCAAATAAAAATATGGATGAAACCAGCACCATAGGCCATTAAGCAGCATTTTTGACTGGTCTTTAATGCAGCGTGTGTAAGAGACCCCACAGTCCTCCCCTGAGGTTTATGCTCCTTTTATCTATTACAGACAGTCTCTGTGGGATGCATCTCTCTGCTCCGATTTATTTGTAAGCAGAGAGGAAGAGAGAAAGAGGGAGACACACAGAGAGAGAAAGAAAGAGGAAAAGAAACAAATAATGAAAGAGAGAGAAAGAAAGATGAGAAAGAGAAAAAGAAGAACAGTGAAACCCTAAGTTTCTGAAATATCAGTTGCTCTGATATTTGTATGTGTATCTCCTAAAGAAACACAAAGAAGAAAAGCAAGCAAACAAAAAACCCCAACAACAACATTGTTCCTGGAGCAGCTGAACTAGCCGAGTACAGCGAGCAGTATACAGGTGTCTTGTGCTGCTTTTATTCCTTGTATAATAGGTGCCTACTGGAACGGGAGAAAGGGCATGAGAAGCTGTCCTTGTCTTTACAGAGCATGAATAGCATTTATCTCAGTGCAGTGGGCATCGCCAAGTTGGGTTTTTGTCAACCTGTCAGTTCTTTTTTTTTTTTCTTTTTTTTTTTTTTTAAACAGAAAGCAGAGTTCAGTAAATAAAGATAAATGATTGTGCTCCTTGTCTGCAGACCCTGGAGCTAAACTGAACAGGCCTCTTATGGTTTGGACCTGCTTCATTGACTGTTCAGACAGCCCAGTAATACGACAGATGTACCCAGCCGTTCCCTCTTCCCCGCTGTCCATTAGATTATGTTCATTTTGTCTGAGATGCCATTATAAGTCTCAAGGTCAAATAAGTCACAGAGAAGAAAGAGGAGGACTAATTCTTTTCCCTGCCGCCCTCCATGCATAAGGGCTCATTCGCAACTTGCAAAGCACATCGTCTTTTAAGGTGCACATACAGCTCAGCACAATTTATTGAAATAAAATGCAGGTGTAACATTCACCCATAGGCTGTTCTGGCACGACAGCAGAGGAGACTTCTCAAGAGTGATTTGGGCTGCTTTCCTAAATTTCTAATGAATTATTGGTAAGTAAAATTCATTAAGGAGGAGCCTTCCAAAAAAGAAGAAAAAAACCCCCAACAAATATACAGGAAAAGAGATCGCAAGGTCCAAAGGCTGTTTTTCAAGGGACACTAGGCAAGTTACATGTACGGAGTAGAGCTGTTGACATGTGGAGGGGGGAGAGGAGGAAGGAACAGCAGCTCTGGGGTAAGAGTACTAGAGATTCTTCCAAAAAACCTTGTTAAAAATGTGAGGATGAGTTTTATTCTTGGTTACAGCAGGGTGTGTGTCATCCCATTGGACTTTTGGGTAGTGGCTAGAGATCTGCATCATGCCTGAGAACAGAATTTAAACTCCTGAACCCGTAAGGATAGAACTAAACAATAATAAAGCAAGGACTGAATTTCTCTTCTTTATGGAAATCTTTCTGTTCTTTAAGGAAAATTAAAGAACAGCTACTAATGAACCGCAAATAGGACTAATTATGTAGTTAGCATGATTTCTGTTTTCCCAGAGCTTGATACTGAACACGTGGGAAGATGTCCATTCATTTCTGTGAGTTTTGAACTATGCTCATGCATAAAGCTTGAGTCAGTATGAAATTTAGGGTTAGGAAAGGGTTTGGGATTTTTTTTATGTAAAGGAAATTACATTTGCCTTTTTTAGTCACTTTCACTATTAGCAAGATGTTCCATTTGGAAAAAAAAAGAGAAATATTACTTAGGGCAAAATAACCAATAAACAGAGACCTTCCCCCCCAAAAAAAACCCACAACAATTTAAAGTTCTACAGCCTTTTAACAGTTTCAGAATTCCTTTGACTTAATCACTATGTCTCTGAGGAAGGAAAGCATTATTTTTCAGATTTTGCAGATCAGAGATCAAGGCAAAGAGAGATTAAGGACTCAGCAAACCTGCAGCTGGTTGATTATGGCAGAACCTGGAACTGCTTCTGCTTCTCCTGGGTCTCACATTTGAATCCTACGTGTTGGACAGTCCTACCTCTGCAGCATGAAGAGAGGACAAGCTGGATTCAGGACAGCTGTGGGCAACTTTATTTTAAGAAATAATAGACATGTTTTTAAAAGGGTGTTCAGAAATTAATTTGTAAGGGCAAGTTCTGACCCCCAACAACTCAAAACTCCTGCCCATCCAAACCCGGCCCTTTAGGAAGTTGGAGTAAGAACCAGGCTAAGATAAGGAATACAGAGGTGTTTCAGAAAAGCAATATAAATTACTATACTTAGATCAAATTTAAGTAACTTTAGAAGTCTAGTATGGTTTAATTTTACTTAAAAGGAAAAAAAAAAAGAAGACACTGAACTGGTAGTGTTCCCAGAGAGAGACTTCATGCCTGTGGCATGTGAAGCTGATGGTTCCTGCCTGTGCTTTCCAAGGCTACTGAGTGCATCAGGGTAGAGCCACACTGGTGCTCGCAGGGAGGCTCAGCCTGCCTTGCCCCAGCTCCAAGTTTGCCAGACGTAAACCAGCTCTTCCCCAAAGCCCCATAACGGGGCTTCTCTGTAGCTTGAGCTAATAAGTCTTCCTTTGTTAGGACTGTACAAGCAAAGAAGCCTGAGGGAAGCAAGAGGAAATGCTGAGCAACTGAGATACTCCCCAAGGCCAGCCTTGCGCTGCAAAAACATACATGGCAAGAGTAGCTGCTCTGCCCTTTCATAGGTTACCACCTCCATAACCCCCTGTGCTCTGGTCAAGACTTTACTCTTCCCCATTTCAACTCCCCATGGGAAGTCTTAACATTCATTTCTTTGCAAGGCTATTTTGGTCTTTGCAGTTACACGCTATAGCGATGAGCGTGGATTATTCCTTAGGGGTGTGAAGAAGGACCGCTTTATAGACACTTTCCTCACCCTCTGCATGCAAGATTAAACACAAGTCGATATGAAGTATGCAGGGTTAGAAAGAATAGAGCCATAAGATTTTTAAAATATGAATCCACTCGAGTGAAACGTAGACTAAAGTCTTGCAAATGCATTTTTGAGTGTGCTGCATTACTTCCCCATCGAGAGTTCTCCACACGATCCCTTGAGATATGCGGTCCTCTGAAGCCTGTAAAATTATTCTAATCAGCATTTGCTTAGCACTTCAGAAGTTCTGGCAAACACAAGCTAATTAATTCTCACAGTTCCCCCAGAGAAGGAAGATCTTATTTTGTTGATGATAGCAGAGAGGCGAGGATAGTTTAAGTAACATGCCCAAGGCCATATTTTGGGTTAGTGTCTGGCGCAAAATTGAAAGTTTGGGACTAGCTACCAAATCAGGCCATCCCTCCTATGACTCAAGAACATCGGATGCAGCCCAGGGTATCTGATGGAGTCAACTAACTTTCCGCTACGTTGTGCTTAGATTTAAGCACTAAATAAGTCTGACAGTATTTCTGCCTGCAGGTATTCGAAGGAAGATGTTTCTCTTCATCAACTGCACAGGGAAGTTGGGCACAAACATGAGGATCTTAAAACGTAGAGACATGTTAGCTGGGAGAACTGTATCCATTACCTTTGCTTTTGTGGGGAATTATGTGATGCAGAGATTGGGAAGAAAAGAGTAAGAAGGGGATGTTACGCATCAGGCTTTCTTCTTAACAGCTTTTACTTTTTATACTTGTGAGAATAAATTGGGTGGGCCTCATGTTTTTCCTCTCTATACATGACATAAACTACTGGACCAGGCAGCAAAACTTAGGGAAAAAAAAATCCTGGAAATCAGTTGTCCAGGGTGTGAAAAGGAGGATTGGAGCTGTGAGAACGTGTGATGGGTCATGTTGCATAATGTGTATCATATTATACTTAGGTCAGGATCATAAATTCCTAATTTTCAGAAATACTCAGAAATATTAGGAAAGTAAACACAAAGTAAAACTCCCATCATGATGATATCAAGCAAGGGCTATTCGCGAACTGTTTGTCTATTATTAATTTGTTCTGAAAAGACTGGGATAGACTGTTTGAAGTTTGTCAAGGAAATGGATTTCCTGACCTCCTCCAACCCCCACCCATTTTTC
>VYZW01020022.1:6340-18457 GCA_013401315.1 Balaeniceps rex
ATTTCTTAAATAAGCCAGTTCTATGCCTTCCTATGAGAATAGATCTATTTTGAAAAGATCAGAAACCTTTATTGTTCAGAAAAGTATTTGTATTATGGACATAACGCAGCATAACATACATGATGAGACTTTTAAATGTTTATAAGAGCAGCTTATATTCACCTAAAAGTCCAAACAAAGTAAAAACAAATTGACCTGATTTTAGGATTAGTAGACTTCTTGACATCTAAGTCTTGGAACAACCAT
The DNA here is from genome assembly GCA_013401315.1 of Balaeniceps rex. Lineage (NCBI taxonomy): Eukaryota > Metazoa > Chordata > Aves > Pelecaniformes > Balaenicipitidae > Balaeniceps > Balaeniceps rex. Next base: position 6,587 of record VYZW01020022.1, read on the forward strand.
GTAAAGCCATCTGTAAGATGAACTTAACAATAGCTTATCTCACAGAAGCACTGTGATGTTTCATTAGCCAGCCTGATACAGCGTGTCACATATTCCGTGGCGCATATTGTGACATTTTATTTTTCCAGCTGTGGTACTGACCTTGAATTAGTCGACTAGTTTCAATAAAACAATAATCTAAACTAAAGGGAGAAAACCACTGCATTTCTTACTCTCAAAAGTCACAGAATATAAGTGGGAAGAAATATTTTTTTTTATTATGGGTATAATATTACCATTAACCTCGACTTTTACTGGGAGAGCTTTGCTCTCTCCTAACATTCATTGATCTCTGATAGTAAACCATCTCAATCCGCTGGTATTGCATCACAAGCAGTTCTGCCGTTCTAGCTAACCTAAAATGTAAACCACCACTGCAAAATTTACTGAGCAGAATCACTATCATTAGAATAGAAGAGAATAGTTCAGTTGGAAGGGACCTACAATGACCATCTAGTCCAACTATGCTACAATTAAGCTACATCCTTATGCCTGTTAAGAATCAGATTTCTTTCCTGAGATACTTTTCAGTCATTTTATGCAGGCATTCAGTGCTGCCCTGAGAAAAGCTGACATTTGTTAGTGTCCCTAAAAGGAACTCGCTATTCTATGAAGTAACTTAAGGAAGAAGTACTTCAACAAAGGAAAATGTTATGGTACTGGTACTGGGAGAACAGTTCCAGCCTCTTTGATGCAAAATTAAGACAACCTGAGTGAGCATAGAGCAAACTATTCCCTCTTGTGAGGTCTGCTAGAGCAGAACTCTTAGTGAAATCAATGGAGCTTTCCAATACTTTTTTAAGTCTGCCTATCTAGTTAAAGTATATCACAATTATTGTGTTTTTAGGGGATGTCTATATGATAGCCAAATCAGGGATTGCAAGGTCTTGATTACAAAAATATTTAGCTCAGGTATTGATAGCAGACTATACATAAGACCCTGAAGCTCAGGAGCAGCCACTTTTACCAGCTTCTCAGGTGACTCTGTAACCTATTGCAGCAAAACCACTATAATTTTTAAGCTAAGTCAGGCATTGCTACACTTCAATGCAAGCACTGCTGTGAATACAATAAAGCCATAGATCAGGTTCCTATCTGACCATTTTCTGGGTTTTACTATATTTGATAAGCAGGTAAATGTTTAGGGCATAGATTATGCCTGCATTATCACTAAATGTCTTTACCTTTATCGCTCCATGCAGCTGGATCACAACAGAACTCCTCTGCAATTTCTGCTGTTGGCCATGAGCAGAGTAGAGCTGCAATACTTCATTAGTGCTTCTTCCAGCCAACCCTTGATACTGTTTTAAAAAAAAAAAAAAAATCACCTAAAAATCACTTTAAAACGCTTATGTTTTCTGTTGCATTCTGTCCTCTTTGTCCCTGTAAACATTTATAACTCAACTATCTGATTACATGTGATGCTGTAAACACATAATTTCTTTGCTTTTACCTCAAGGTAACTGGCTAACATCACAATATTCTACTTCCTTAGGGTGGTAAACCTCAGCATCAGATTACTAAAATGCTTTTGCAATACCTAAAGCCCCTTACGCTTGAGGTGGATCTAAATGGTTAAAACTGTGCCTTCACCTAGGGAAAAGGGCTGGTTACATAGCTGGTTTAAATGTCTTCCGGTAACTACATTTAATGCAGAAAGCTCTCTGAAAGGACATGAAGCAGAATGAGGACACGCATACACCTGTGTTAACTGCTAAAGTCCTGAAGGAGCTGGTAATACACAGCCCCCAACTTAGTGTCCATTGCTCTAGCTTCCTGCCAACACCAAGTCCATTACATTCAGGAGAGTTGCAATGGTGCAAAACCGTACCAATAAAGCACTAAGCTGGGTCTTCAGAGATCAAAGCAACCAAAGCAATTTTTAAAGGATGTGGAGAAGAATGCTTTCTAATAATCTAAAATTACCTATTATGCAAAAGCAATTTTTATGGCCGAATTTTTTTTTGAGATGTTGAAATCAAAAGGAAAATAGAAATAGTGCAACTTTAAATATTTATGAGCAAGAACACAAAAAAGAAATCTCTGTAGAGTACTTGTGAAATTCTGTAATATGACAGAATCTGTATTATATTAAACACTGCACTTTAGTCATTTACTGGCAGCCCTGGTGCTTAAAATGAGCTGCAACTTCTTCACCTACTTTCCCCTGCAACCTGTTGACATCTATCATTCCTTAACCAGTACTAATAGCCTCCTTCCTCACTTTTGGAATGTACTTGTCCCTAGCACAGACTTATTTCCTACTTTATTCAGGCCATAAATTCTGTGACTGCAGATGCCTGTTATTTAAATTAACAGGGCATAGAAGAGTACAATGACATGGAAGAGCTAAATCTACTCACATAATGAGTTTGATTTAATTCAAATAATCTGATAATGATAGATAAAAAGTAAACATTTAATTGCAGTTTAACTACAGATGACATCTGCAAAAGCAACAATACAATGTCCTGGAGCTGTCAGAATAAAGAAAGATTATATTTTCCAAGAAAAGTAATTCACTTATCTAAACCAACCTTTTCATGTGGCTTTTTAACCTTTACAAAACATGCATCTTCTATTTACAAATGCAACTGGAGGGCCTGCACAGCTATACAACACCTTAGCACTAATATAAAAAGTTCTTACGTGGAAAAGAAATAGCGGGAAGAGATTCTTTTAAAAGAACTCTCATTTTTTGTTACAGGCTTTAAGCTCCCAGAAGTTGAGACCAATTCTATACAGTGTTCACGTGTTCTTTTATTCTGAGGATCCTCAAGACTCAGATGCAATATTTACAAACATGCTTGACAAAAATACATACAAGTAACGCGCCAGAATTAGTACCTCTAATCACATGTGAAAAGTTAAGCATATATATAAGCAATTGCAGTACTCAAGCCTTATTGTTAAACAGCTTAAGCTAGTTAAAACCTACTTTTAACATCTCATACGTTTTCCACCATCTGCACAGGTTCCCCCTGGCTCCCCCATTTTTCTCAACATGGACAATAAAAGCGGAATGGTCAATTCTCCTTTCATTGCAGTCAACCTCTCATCGCTTCCACTATCAAGTTTATCTTTATTGCAAAGGCTGCCTTGGTTTTGAGGTTTTCTCCATGAAAATAGCTTTAGCATTCATCAGAATTTTTTGTACGCCAGAACTTACAAATTTGTGCTCATGCATGAGAAGCAAAAAAATGACTATAAAACTTTTTATAGTCAGCTTTATTACAAACAGAAGTGAAACTGAACTGCTTAATAGTGTTCTCCGAAGTGAAATCTCAGTTCTGCAATCGGATCCATTCTGGCAGACTTGGCTTTATGTATGGAAGACAGCAGGATCAGGACCTCAAGGACTTCAAACAAAAGCAAGGCTCGTGCAGGTAGACGAACACATTTCCAAATAGGCAAAAGCAAATCTACAGAGAAAGAATCTGACTACTTATGTTCAATAGCAACCCTTACAATATGCTGCTAGGATAATAATATACCGGGTTGCAAAAAACAGTGGCAGTGCTGATATTCATGATTGTCTTAAGGATATATGCAAGGGAAGGTCTATAGCAAGAGATAACATTTCTATTAGACTGGTACAACCTATAGACAGACATTCACACTGTAAATCCTAATTTATGGCTACCCTCATAAGTTTGTCTCCAAAGCTCCCTCACTCACTTCAGCCAAAACAAATCAAATTAGCTTTTACAAGTTAAGAATGAGACCTCTGTTAACCCTGGTCACTGTGACTGAACTCATTACAGCTCAATCATTCAGGCAGCTCCACCAGCAGATCTGAAGGGTCAGTGACTGGTAGCTGAGGGCAGTATCTTTTTTCGCCAGCATAGCTGGTGAAATATTGGGAGATACGGTGCAACATTGCACAACCTTAAATTAATCTAATTAAAATTACTATTCTTTTTAATAGATACTCTCCAATTAAGGTAAAACTGTTTCATGTCAGTTTAGCTCATGTTTTCAGGCTGCTGGGGCCAATTAACCAAGGAGAAGCGAAAGTCTTTTAAGTATATTTAAATAACCGCCTGAATAGAAACATCAGTGCAAAGTTAATTAGAAAGTATTTCCACGAATCATTCAACATTGTTTCTGACTGATGGTGGTAACACTGCCACGCTCCTCACGTGTCTGTAGGTGCTCGTATCTTCCAGCACATTTTGCAATAAACTGAAACAGTGCTGTATTTGGAAAACAAGGCTTCATTATCCAATACTCAGATAAGTACTTCCTACATCTGATACACCTTACCTGACTAAAATAATTTCTTTCTTGTGTTTGTGAGAGTGAAAAAAAAATAGCTGAAATACTTAGGATTTTTGGTAAATATTATGAAGCAGAACAAAAATAATACAAACATTTTCTCAGAATCAATTACGGTATTCTTCTGTATACCTATCAAAACTCATTTCAGATGCACCATCTGCTTCCAGTCAGGCTTTGAAAAATGTTAAACTCACTTTTATCCACCGGTGTTAACAAACCCACAGGGAGGGCAAATGGCCTTCCTGAGGTCACCCAACTATTTAACGCTTCAGCCCAGATTAGAAACTCTTGGCCAACAGTCTCTATTACAACTAATACTCACAGCTGGCTCTGGTCTAGCGGTGTAGATCAATATTCAAAATTCTGTAAATCTCTGAAATCCTACCTTTGAAGACCCCAAACATTATCACAGGCTGCTCCTTGTTTCAATAATGGTCTAGGAACAGCATATCCTTCTGCAGAAGGAGATAAGGAAATGAGGGCATCCAGTTGTTGCTGTATGCTCTGTGACTGACTTCTGTAACAGTACCCTTGCCTTTTCTAGACAAGTCTAACAACAGTGCTATGAAGACATGTAGTAATGAAATGTCTTTCCTGCACTCTATGAATAGTCCTTTTTAAAGGATCATCTAGTTATGTCTAAAAAGTACTCCTTCAAAATCTACCCTTGCCTTTTAGGCAAACATTTTCCCTGCAAGCAGAAAGCGATATTCCATATTTAATGCTTGCAGAATCGTTCCCTCAGTTCACTTTTGTAGATTTAAAACAATATTAATTATTTAAATATATGTCAACTTCTAGTTACTTAATCAGTCTATCATTATTGCTGATTAAAAAAAAAAAAGAAACGCTGAGTCTTAATCCCTTCACAGATTTCCCCAACAGGTTAAGAGTGCAAAACCTGAGAATAGGAAGGCAGATTTCAGTGTCGTTTTTTTCTATTTTCACAAGAATTCTTTTTGGAAAAACAAACAATAGTTACCTCTGCAAGTTTTAGATGAAGAGCAGCATTTTCAGTTTCCAGGACAACTATTCTTTCTTCTTTGGTCTAAGGAAAAAACCCACCCCAAACCACAAAAGTAAAAATGAAATAAACTTGACTCTGATAAATGTTGTTTCGTTATAATGGTTTTATTACATTCCTCTGTTTCTCTGCCTTCCAGAATCAAAGGACTACCTACCCCCAGTCTCCTCAGCACAATATTTGTCTACAACCACATAAGAATTAGGATCAGTTCTTAATATTCCGCGATTACCTACATTTTCTGTCACTTTCCCTGCTTACGTGGAAATGCATACGTACAAAATTTTAACTGCTTTTGCTCTACAAAACCATCTCCTGATGTTTTCCAGGTCGTAAAAGAAGCGCTATTTCATGTATTTATAAATAACAACATAAACTTCCATTTCCAAGGCTGCACTCCCAGAGATCTTCAACGGTCTCGCAGCGAGACTATTCTCCTCCGCACAGGTGCTGCCTCCCGAACCAGCCGGACGCCCACCCTGTCCGACAGCAGGGCTGGGAAGGCCGACAGCAACTCTGAAACCCCATTTCTAACCCAGCCCCAGGTGGAGCAGCCGCTCTCCCAACTCAGGCTGCCTGCCAAGCCTCCATAGGCTGCTGTATTTAGGATTCTCGCCTAAATTTTAAGCCTAGGAATATACTTTTAACAGAAAGGGGCAGGAAAGGGGAGGGCCAGGCGGGCCGAGGCGCTGCCCGCCGCCCCGCCCCGCCCCTGCCCTCACCGCCGTCGCCGCGGAGGCCGGGGCGGGCTAGCTCTCTCCCCCCCGCCTCCCCTCCCGCCGCCGGGGCTCACTCGCAACCGCTGCTCCAGCTGCCGGAGGCGCTGCGCCCAGACGGAGCCCGTGTCGAGCCCGCTCCGCGGCCGCATCGTCCTCCCCGCTGCCGCGCCGAGGCGGACCAGGACCTCGCTCGCCCCCGGCACCCCCTCGGGGATTTAAATTGGCCAATGAGAAAGGCAGCTGGGGCGTCTACCCGGCTGCCATGGTGACGGGACCCGCCTTCTTCCCCTCCATTGATTGGCTGAGCGAGCGCCTTATGCGCTGCCCGCGCACCGCCTCCGACCGTTAGGGGGGCTACGGCAGCGTCTGCCAGCCGGGGCGGCAACGGACGCGCCCGTGAGTGGCAGGGACACCCACCAGTCCTCTCGTAGTGGGGGGGAGGGGGACAGGGCAGGGCGGGGCCACGGGGAGGGCCCGGCGACTAGCGGCGCCCCTCCGCCCCGTCAGGGAGAGCGCCCTCGGAGGGGTGGGGTAGAGTAGAGTAGAGTAGAGTAATCATTAAGGTAGGAAAAGACCTCTAAGGTCATCTAGTCCAACCGTCAACCCAACACCACCATGCCTGCTAAACCATGTCCCAAAGTGCCACTTCTACACGTTTTTTGAACACCTCCAGGGATGGTGACTCCACCACCTCTCTGGGCAGCCTGTTCCAATGCTTCACCACTCTTTCAGTAAAGAAGTTTTTCCTAATATCCAATCTAAACCTCCCCTGATGCAACTTGAGGCCATTGCCTCTTGTCCTATCACTTGTTACTTGGGAGAAGAGGCCAACACCCACCTCACCACAACCTCCTTTCAGGTAGTTGTAGAGAGCGATAAGGTCTCCCTTCAGCCTCCTCCGGACTAAACAACCCCAGTTCCCTCAGCCGCTTGTGCTTTAGACCCTTCATCAGCTTTGTTGTCCTTCTTTGGACACGCTCCAGCACCTCAATGTCCTTCTTGCAGTGAGGGGCCCAAAACTGAACACAGTATTCAAGGTGCGGCCTCACCAGTGCTGAGTACAGGTGCACAATCACTTCCCTGCACGGCTCCCCCCTCATCCCACACCGCAGTTAGCAGAGCAGTTAAGGAGCGTGCTATAAATAGGGACTGGAGGCTGGCAGTGGTATCCCTCCATCTACAGCGTCACTTGGGATAAGTGACCTCCGAGAATTAGGGTGAAGAGTGCGGGGACAGAAGCGAAGCCTGGGCTCCCAAGGCTGATGTAAGGCTACTGAAAGATTTCACCTCAGAGCACCAGTTCCTGGGGCCAAGGGCACAGGCCCCGCATTTAGGTTCAGCAGCCACAACAAAGGATGAAGAGGAGGAGAGAGCCCAGAGCTCCTGTATTGGCTACAGGATTTCTCCCCTGAGCAGTTGGTCTAAGGCTGAAAAGGCCACAAAGAAGATTAAGGGATAGGAACATCTGTTGCACAGACTGTGCTGGGGGTTGTTCAGCATGGAGGAAAGGCGGCTGGGGGAGATCTGATCAATGTGTATAAATACCTGATAGGAGGGTATACAGAAGACAGAACCAGACTCTCCTCCGTGGTGCCCCGTGACAGGACAACAGGCAATAGGCACAAATTGAGACACATGAAACTCCCTCTAAACCTAAAAAAAAAAAAAAGAAAAAATTTTTTGTTTTTAGCATGAGAGTAGTCAAACACTGGCACAGGTTGCCCAGAGTGGCTGTGTAGCCTCTACCCTTGGAGATATTCAAAACCCAACTGGACACAGCCCTGGGCAACTGGCTGTAGCTGACCTTGCTTTGTCCCTGGGCTAGATGATACACAGAGGTCCCTTCCAACCTCAACTACTCAGTAACTCTGTGAACAAAGCCAGTGTCTAGCGCTAGTCTTAGGAGATGGACAAAGCCTGCAGGTCCAGCTGGTGTCGAAGTCCTAAAAGGCTGCCCAAGATGGGAGCTATTCATTCAGGCTATGGCTGGGTGTCTCATACTAAGGTTTCTGAGGCCAATACGTGACATACGTTAGTAACTTAATGCTCTGCTGTATTGCAGTGAAAGATTAACATTATTTTGAAAGCAGTCCGAATACTGTTTGGCTACTAAACGTGAAAGTACGCCAGACACAAACACGTCAGCTTCTTGGAAGTGGGAAATAACACTATTTTTGCACTACAGGTTGGTGGGTTTTTTTTGAGAAACTGAAGCCAACATCATAATTACAGAGGAATGCAGTACTGCAAAACAGCAGTCTCTAGTTACTGTCTACTGAACGTGGCAAATGTGCTGTCATAAGGGCAGTAGAAAATCCAAAGGCATACCGCAGTGAATCTCTCCATGTTTGGCACAAGACAGATAGCAATCCTTTACAGAGGAACCCAGACGCAGCCCATCTCACGCAGACCAAACCAAACATCTCTGTGCAGCTCTATCAACTGTCTTCTGTGATACTGCAACTTCCTCCCATCAACTCTACGCTCAGTTTTAAAAAAACCCAAACTGACTGGAAGACCCTCAGCAGTTTGTCCTTGCAACTAGTTCTGCATTGGTGGAAAAATGAAAACTGACAAATGGATTTAGGCTAAAAAAAGAGTTCCAAAGTACTGCAATACTGAGGGATGTCAAGAGACGTTGGCACTAAGTAAGGCAGGCAGGATTTTATCAACATCAGCTATTTTGGGGAGAATATTTTAGTAGCTTGGGGGGTGTGACTCAATTCTTGACACTGAGCTGTGATTTTTACATGTAATGCTTACCCTGCAGCAGCAATCAAGTCAGAACAATGTTATTTTCCAACGTAACTCCATCTCGGAAGGACCATCCCTGAAGCGTAATGGTTGATCTCTCCCCTACTGTGGGTTTTACCCACTATGAATGAGATTAAGAATCTGGTTTCTGTAGGCCTAACGGAGAAGAATTAATTTACCATCACTCTGACTTTGAACTAGTAACCTAAAACTGAGCATCTCTGGACTACTCTTATTTAGTCATTTCTCTATGCACACCTGAAAGTTGGATAGTACTGAAAGCTCAGTCCCATCTGTATCAAAAAGATATCACAGTATGATCTGTGACCCACCATAACAGTAGCAACTCTCTTTTTGGGAACTTCCTTCTATTTCCAAAGCTCAGGAGAAGTTGCTTGATGGTCAGGGAGCAAAACAGCCTGTCAGTGCAGTCTAGTTAAGGAACAAATATAAAATCCAGCTATCTTCTGGAAATGCTGAAAGGCTGTATTCCAGCACACCTTTCTACACCAATTCTCTGCTCTGAAGAATCTCGCTTTTTTCACTGAACTTCTACCAACTTGATCCTGTCTTCCTCCTGCAAATGCAGAGCCCTGCCTTGTTACAGATCCTTCTGGGGAACCGGAGAGCCAGAAATTTAATGAAATTGCCTAAATCCACATTTTACTCTATTAATTTTAGCATCAGTGAAATACTGTGGTGGATTATAAATCTTAAGATACTACTAAGTCAGCATTGCCTTGAATACTTCTGATGCATTTCACATTAACCCCAGAAGTGGAACCAATGAGGCTAATGAGGTCCCAGCTTCAGCATTCTGATACGAGTCATCCATTACAGCATTCCCAAATGCAGTTACTGGAAACAAAATGGGTAGAAAAGCACTTGGGAAAAATACTGAGAAGGTTGCTATGCCTCTTGCGCCAAACATGGAGAGATTCACTGCGGTATGCCTTTGGATTTTCTGCTGCCTGTATGAGAGTGCATTCACCACGCTCAGCAGACAGTAACTTGAGACTGCTGTACTGCACACAGCCTGCTATTGAAACCTCCTAAAACATTATTCAGTGAAGCTGTAAATATTGCATTCCACATTTTCAGCAAGACATTTGCTTCGATAACTGTAGGTCAGTTCTGAACATCCGTTACTAAGAATAAATGAAGGTTCTCCGAGCAGGTGTATTGCACTTTGACCTCCTTAGGAGTTTACCTGCTGTTAACAGCTGGGAAAGAAGTCAGCTGACTCCCAATTTTTAATTTGTGAGGCTTTGCCTTCTGCGCCACACAGCCACTCACTGACCATTTGAGACAGCAATATCATTTGACAAAATGGGAGGCAGAGCCAAATGTTTTCCCATTCTTAGTATCAAATAAGTGAGTTACTACGTGTTTTAAGACTATTCTTGGTGAAGCTCATTTTTTTACCATCGCTATTTTTGTTACGCTTTCTCATGCTACCTAATTGAATTAGGAGGTAAAGAACAGTCTTGTTTATTCTGCTGCTTGTGTGCTCGTTGCTTGACCTACAAACAGCAATCTGTATGATCATGTATATAGTTTATTATTTCAGTAAACAGGACATATACTATGGACTTTGTCAATTTCTTAATTTCCCTGCCTTCTCCTCAATTACCAGCAAGACTGTAGTACAAACAGTACGCAAAAGCAGTTTAAAAGCAGGGTATGTGGATGATAGGTGCAGAAGGGGGAATTTGAGAGGTTTAAAATAATTGAAGAGTCTTTGCTGGGAGCAGCAGAACCCAGCTGCATATGCAAATGTAATTTCACACAGTGACCACCATAAGGGTCATCGTCAGTTAAAGTATCAAGAGCTATGCTACCAAGGATGACAACTCACGTCCCTAAAGCAAAGCAGTGAGCCCTAGCGCGCTCACTTAACAAACCTGACCTGAACTGTGCAAGGCATAGCTCAAAACTTGTTTTCCCACTGGAAATGCACTACCACTGTTGCGTATCACACAGTTCCTCCCCTGCAACCCCTGGACTACTTTAGTCTGGAAATAAAACGTTTCTATGACGCAGTTCACAGTTGTGACAACTATAGTCTCATCAAATAAATCGTTTCCTGCTTGTTCTTTGCTCTTGCTTAGACTGAGGGACTACCATACAGAAGGACAATGGATTGTTTCCCTTTTCTTCTAGACTACATATTCTATATTCAAAATTAAAAGTTCTTTTTCTCGTCTGCTCTCACAGTCAAAAGCTACAGACTCAAAATATGGATAAAAGATTCCCCTCAGCCATGCCTCGAGGTACTGGCAGTCATTTCCTTGCAACATACTACATGGCACTCCTGGCTTTCTGTGGTTCCTTTAGCTTCTTCCCTGCCTTTATACACACATCTTTTGTACTAAAATCCAGAATGTCCTCATTAGTGATTTTGAAAATTCCAGAGCACAGACCCCACAACTCAGGAGATTAATGCAGTCACCTGGGAAGAGACATAGGTGGCTCTCAATCCCAGCTCCAGTGGACGTTCAGCTACCGCAGAAGGCATCTACAGCACTTCACTGGGGCCTGGCTCCCTCCCCAAGCAGAACTTGAACTGCTCTCTCCCATCAAGAGGCAAGTCATCTAACCTTATCAATCCAATGACAAAAGAGGAGCACCGCCATTCCCAAATCCTTTAACTCAACCTTCTTTCAAAACTACACAGTGAATTTGAGTCCACTCCCCCGAACTTCCAGGTCAGCCAAACTGATCTTTTTTCAGAGATCTGACAAAAAATTATCCTGTCTTTGTGTTCCAAATAAAGAGATCAAATGACTTTTTAACCACAGCAATCACCATGGAGACTCTGGTTGTAATACTATTTACTTTTCCAAAAGAAACTGCATCCCAGGTTCCTCTCTGCTGTTAGAAGTACAACTTTGCACTTGAGGAGGATACAAATACAGTACAACTAGCCTGCGTAATGGACCCCACCAATATTTACTATTTTGTAAGTTGCTGGTTAAGGTGTAAAAATCACTTCTTCTTTCAAGTCACTACTACAGATATTGAACATTAGGCCAAGAAATTGTCCTCTTTGAT
>VYZW01020028.1:1736-43116 GCA_013401315.1 Balaeniceps rex
CCGGGGGCTTCCCCCAGTCTGGCGCCTGCCAGCAGCGAGTGCTGGTTGGGGTGACGCTCGTGCCGCACCATCCCGCTGGTTTTCATTTTGCTTTCCCCTTCTCTCCCTGCCCAGGAGCGGACACGGGAGCTGGCTGAGAAACAGTCCCAGCAGTAAGTGCAACCCACTGCCCCTCCTCATTTTGCCCCAAAATGGGGAGAATTCAAACCAGTTCTTCTTCCACAAGCAAGGGAAGCCCGTGGCTGGTTATAACCACCCTCCCCGTGCTGGTGCACGCTGCGTTTGCCTGCTCAATCCCACTCTCTGGTCCTTTCACCAGGGTGCCTGCAAGGACCCTGTTTGGGAATGTGTGGGGCTGGAAAAGCAGGAGAGCTTGGGAGGGAATAGGACCTGCAGCAGCTCTGGGGTCTTCTCCTGTCCAAGACCAGGCCAAGGCTTTGCACATGTGGCTTCAGCATCCCCAAGGGACGTAGCAGGGATGGCCCCGGCGCGGGGTCTCACTCTGTTCATGCTGAAGACCCCCCTGTGGAACGAGGACAGGGCTGGCGTTGCACGTGTGCATCCAGGGCTGGTGGCACATGGTGTCCTGGGGTGGGGAGCACCACTCTGGGGCCGTCACCGTGGTGCAGGGGGCTGGCTCCCGGCAGGGTGCGAGCCCGGCTTCCCAGCCATTTCCAAAATCCAGGCTCCAAAGCAGCATCTGGAGAAACTGTTGGTGCTTGCTGTGAGCTCTCCTTTAGGACAAGCTCCAAGGATGCTTCCCAGGCCCTTCCTATAGCAGGAAAAAGCAGTTCAGCAGTTGAGAAACTTCCCAGATGCTTTTTATTTATTTTGTTTTATTTTTGAACAGCTCAGCACAGGCAGGCTGGGTTTAACCGTCCAGAGCTGGCAGGAGCAGCACATACTTCTTAGGGAGAGCTGCTCTTCAGCCCCGAGTATTTACTGCAGTTCAGCTGTACTGGGGGGAGTCCCCACCCAAAAACTGGCACCCCACAAAGGCCAGGTGGCCTTTGGCCAGCACGGTCCCCACTGGGTCCCCTTCACTGTCCCACAGAGCAAGAACCACCAGATTTTTGCTTGCAAAGGGTCTTTCTAAGGGGGTGCTGGGCTTGGAGGTGGGGGGGTGCAAATGCTCTCCTGGCATTGCCCCAGGCTGGCTGTTTTCTCCCCAAAAGCTTGAGTGGGGATGCTGAGGAGCAGCAGCAGCCGTAACATCCACTGTGTCTCCCCAGCCAGGACCCTGCCACCCTGTCCCGCTTCAGCATCACGGACCTTCTCCCGGACCTGCAGCACATCCTCTTCTGGATGGCCAACGCCATCGAGGTCCTCTACTTCATCCAGCAGAAATCGCCCACCTACATCCAGAGCATGGAGGAGGAGCTGGACGTCAGAGGTAGGGCTGGATGCAGCGCCCTGCTTGCTTCTGCCTCCGGCGACTTTGCTCTGCTAATCCCCAGTCGCACGCGGCGGTCGGTGCCCCCGAGACGCTCCGTTAACCCCCGTAATCCTCATCAGCAGGGATGTCTCCGTGCTGCGGGCTGGGGTAATCTGTGCAGGAGGAGCAGCCTTGCGTCGTGCCGTGGTGCCGCTCGGCTTCAGGGCCAGGTTGTGTTGCGTTCGCAGCCGAGCCTCCCCTTTCCACGGCGGCAGCATGCGGTTAATGCCTCGGGGGTGGCTTTCTGCCCCCCGGCTGCTGCTGCGAGGGCACCTGGATTTGCAGGCAGCCCTGCAGAATTGCTCACTGGTGAAACCATGTTAATGCCAGCAAAAAAAAAAGAGAAAAAAAAGAAAAAAGGGATTAAATCAGCCTCAGAAACCTTCTGGTCTATGCAGCAAGTGAAAACGTTCATAGGCCAGTCAGGCTGGTGGATGGAGGGGTGCAGCCCTGCGCTGCCCGCGGGGCAGAGGCCACCGTGTTGCTGCACTGGGCTGTGCCACCAGCGGCGTTGCGAGCCGTGGGAGATGGCAGGCGGGTGCTCTCTGGGGCAAGAGGAGCCTCCTTGCCCCTGCTGAGGGATGCCACAGTGGTGATGCCAGCCCGGGAGCACTAATAACCCCCACCCCAGGAATCTGGGGAGCGGTGAATTGGGCCCCCTTGCTGCTGCAGGTTTGCCTCCCCACCCTCCTCTCCACCCCGTAGGCTCCAAGGAGTCTCTGTTCTCCTCGACCATCACAGCCAGCGAGGAGGCGATGACGGTGCTGGAGGAGGTGATCATGTACACCTTCCAGCAGTGCGTCTACTACATCTCCAAGGTACGTGATCCCTGGGGAGGGCGGCAGTGTCCCACGGGGCCAGCACCAGCATCCCCAGCAGCTCTCGAGCTGCGCAGGAGGGTTTTTTTAAGCTTTTACTCTTTGGCTGTTGCGTCACGCCAAGGTGTTTTCCTTTGGGCCGAAGTGCCCCGATTTTTGGTCGCAGCCCAGAAGTATTGAATTACCGTGGCATGTTTCCCTGCCTGCAGTGCAGCGGCGCGGGAGAGGCGTTTGGGGAGAGCCGCTTGGCTCCGGCCGGCACGGCATAATGGTGCGATTCAGGGCACGATGGAAAGGGGCCCCTGGACCGTTGCCGTTGGACCGCGAGCGCCGGGCGGCATCGGGAGCGGGGAACAGAGCGGGCAGTGTGAGGCAGGAGAAAGGCTGCTGTGTGCGGGACGGCCCTGCCTGCCCGCTGGCGTCGGCACGCGGGGACGCAGGGGTTGATCCCGCGCTGCTCTGCCGGAGCAGCACCCTCCTCCCCAGCACCTTCACCTCTCCCTTAGCCTCGGCGGAGGCGGGTGCTAGGTGCTGCTCTCCTATTTAAGCAACAGGGCAAGGTCGTCCCCATCGGTCCTGGTTTTTCTCTCACCCTCGTGCCCAGCTGATGGGCCACTGCCTTGGTTCAGATCGGTTTTCAGATGCCTTTAGCTGAGCTATCCCATGCCGTCACCTCCAACTGCTGAAAGCGCGAGACACGTTCATCTTTATTTTTTTTTTAAACACTTGCGCAACACCGGAGCGCGTCGAGGCGGGGGGGTAAGCGAGACCAGCCCCTTGCCGGAGCAGTGCCAGTGGGGTTTGCTCGGCTTGCAGAGGTGAGGGGGTCAGAAGGGTTTGGCTCATGCAAAAAAAAAAAAAAAAAAAAAAACCAAATCAGTTCGCTGTGAACTCACCGCTCTCCCTGCAGTGTCTGTATGTGTCGCTCCCTGCCCTGCTGGAGTGCAACCCCTTCCAGAACGAGTGCCGGGAGAGCTGGCGGGCGTCCCCACCACTACCTGAGGAGCTCCGCAGGGTCGTGCTCATCTACCAGGCGACGCTGGACCTGCTCCGCCAGTACGAAGTGCACCCGGAGATCACCTCCCAGATGTTCGCCTACCTCTTCTTCTTCTCCAACACCCTGCTCTTCAACCAGCTCCTGGATAAGGGTCAGTCCTCCTCGAACACCCAGCCTGGACTGGGTAGCCTGTAGGGGAGCAGCCCTTTGGGAGACCCTCCAGTCCGTCCCAGTGCCACCTCGGGGGGTGCAGGAGGGAGGGGGATGCAGACGGGCAGGTCTCAGCGCTGTTATGGGGAGGCCAAGCGTAGACCCAGCTGCTGCCTCCAGGGTCGCTATTCCCAGGAGGGGTTAAACCC
Source organism: Balaeniceps rex (assembly GCA_013401315.1). Lineage (NCBI taxonomy): Eukaryota > Metazoa > Chordata > Aves > Pelecaniformes > Balaenicipitidae > Balaeniceps > Balaeniceps rex. The sequence continues at coordinate 5,346 of VYZW01020028.1, forward strand.
CACGACTGCCCCATCCTCACCCCCTGCAAGAGCACTGCCCTTTTGAGCCTGAGCAGAGGAGGCTGAGAGCAGTTCGGAGGGGCAGCTCATTAATAAATGACTGCAGCCTGCTTTGTATGCTCGTTAGCCCTCATTAACACAGCAGCCCTATTGCCTGCTGTTAGTGCCAGGTGACATCCAGCCACCACCAGGAGTTACAGCTATAGGATGCTGGGGACATTAACCTGGATTTATTTTGCTGCCCTGGGGTAGCTCTACCCCTGGGGCAGGGGCTGGGCTCTGGCTGAAGGATGGGGGGACTGGGGGGGCTGTTCCCCGACACGTGCTGATGGATGCTCTGCCTCCGCAGGCTCCTCTCTTAGCTGCTTCCACTGGTCGCAGGGGGTGAAGCTGCGGGCCAGCGTGCGGCTGCTCCTGGAGTGGCTGCGCGGTGCCGGCTTCGAGCAGCTCGCCCAGCAGTTCTTTGCCAAACTTGCCAGCGTGGCCAACCTGCTGGCCATGCCTGGCTCCCAGCTGGTGCAGGTGAGAGACCCTGCTTGGCGTTTGGGGGTTCCTGCGGTGATATGTCCCTTCTTCTGCAACCTGCCACCACTGCCTCTTCCCAGGGTGGTGGGTCCATGGGTGGGCTCACTCCATCTTGCCCGACCTCCCCCTCCCATCCCCATCGTGAGCCCCCGCTCCTCGGAGAAATCAGCTCCTCACCTCTGCCGTTTGCCCCGCGCTCTGTCCCCTTGCTCAGATGACCTGGCCGTCCCTGCGAGCCGAGTTCCCGGCGCTGAGCCCCGCGCAGCTCCACCGGGTGCTGAGCCAGTGCCAGGTGGTGATGGATGTGGGCTGCATCGCAGCGTGGCAGCCCGGCGAGGAGGAGAGCCCTGCCGCCTTCCAGCCCGGTGAGCCCCTGGCTTTGCGCTCAGCGCTGCTCCGGTCACTGTGCTCCGGTCACCCGCAGGCTCCCTCCGAAGTTTTTATGTATAAACCAAACAGGCAATTCCCTTCCCCTCCCTGGGGCTCCTGTAGTAACTGCAGCGATCAAGAATAACCACGGCCCCACCATTCGGATATTGCAAAGGATGCAAAGCCCACTTCAGCAGGGCTTGGGGCTCTTTCTGCATTCCCAAGTGAGGGATGCTGCTGCCTCGCAGCTCACCGTGTCCCTGATCCCGGCTGGGAGACCGCACGTGGCTGAGAGCCAGGAGGCAGGAGCGGGGTGCAGCCCGGGCCAGTGCTAGCCTCCCTCCCTCTGCCTTTCAGATGAGATGCTGGAGTCCTTCGACAATCACCCGCCCATCATCCTGCCCAGCGGGGGCTTCAAAGTGGACCTGGAGGTGGAGACATTGGACGACAACATCTACCGGCACCTCCTTTACATCCGCCACTTCCTCTGGAGCCTGCAGAGCAAGAGCCCCCGCACCAGCGAGGGGCCAGGCTCAGCACCCCCAAAGGTAGCCTGTACCCCACGGAGGGGCTGTTCCGCTCCTGGGTGGGCAGGAGGGTCTTGGGTCCCCCTGGAGACCCCTCTGAGCCCAGCGCCAAGGGCTTGCTGCCCTCGCCTGCAGCTGCGGCGATGCCCTCACGTAGAGCTGCTGGAAGGATTAGTGCTGCTAATCCCCCAGCCCGGGGGGTGCGGGAAGGTGAGCTGGAAGGACAGGCTCGTCCCAGCAATCTCGTTAATGGGGAGGAGGGAGGAAGGAAGGGGGGATGTCTGCAGGCAGCACTCCACTTCTCCCTGCGTGTTCCCCCTGTCCTCCCTGCCCTGCACCCTGCCTGTCCCCACGTAGCCAGGCAGGCTGGCACACAAGCACTAATTAGCTAATGTCTATAAAGCACGGGGGGGTGAGACATCCTGCAGGTCCTAAGCTCAACTGCCATTCATCTCCAGCTCCCTTGGGAGGACGTCCCTTCAGCAGGTCCCCTTCTCCTCTCCCACTCTGTCCCCATCAGCTGCAGCACCCACAGGCACCGCTACCTCCTCCCATCACCCTGGGGCCACACGAGGAGCCGTGCTCCCCCAGTGTCCCCCTACAATGAGATCCCCCAGCAGGGACATGACCAGGAGTCCCCTCCTGGCTGGCTGTGAGCATCCCCAGCACGGCCCCGGCCACCAAACTGGGGTGTGGGAGCTGTGCTGGGAAGCCAGGACAAGCCCTGGTGGTGTCCGAATTGCCAAGGCTTTGGCTGGAGCCTGCAGCCGCCCTGCCTGCAAAGCAAACGGGGTGGTGGGGTGCAGGTAGGGTGTGAAAAGCACATGCAGGGGGTCCCACAGAGCGTTTTTTCTCCTTCTTAAGAAAGAGGCATGCACGACGCCAGATGTCCTGGAGGTGAGCGAGAGCCCGGCTGCTGCCCCCGGGAGCACCACCACCCAGGAGGACTGCTGCTCCCTGGGGGGCTGCGCCGAGCTGGAGGGGAGCCCCCCGCTCTGCGTGGCCACCAATGGCTGCCCCTGCGAGCACCCCGCCGGCGAGCCGCAGCTCCAGGAGAAGCTCAAGCAGCTGCAGCTGGGCAGGGGTCCGGCCCCCAAGGCCGGCACGGCACCCGCAGACCCCTCCTGCCTGCTGACACCACCCACCACCCCCCTGAACTTCGACTCCGGGAGCCCGGAGTCCCCGCAGGGCACCGGCAAGGGGCTGCAGGACCCCCAGAGGAACGGGATGAACGGGACCAAAGGCAGCACCCCCGAAGGTACTGAAAGCTGGTGCTGCCCTGCTTTTGGGGTGCAGGATTGGGGCACGAGGGTGTCTGCTGCCGTTCTCCTGCGCAGCCCTCCCCGTACACACGGTTCCTGCGGGGACTTGTCAGTGCTTGGACGAGGCAGGTGAGAGCCAATGAAGCATCTCACCCAGCTCCTGCCCTGGCAGAAAACCAGTCCTGGGGCTACCCAGGGTTGGCTTTGATGGGGTTTTGGGGGGCAGCTTTCTGTGGGAGGTTGTAGGCTGGGTTTGGGCGATGCCAGAGCAGTAAGCCGGTCTCTCTGCTGCCAGGATGCTCGCCGACCCCCTATGACTACCCCACGCCAGAGTCTTCCAGCCGCAGCTCTGCCACCGATGACTTCTGCTACGTCTTCGTGGTGGAGCTGGAGAGAGGACCCATCGGGCTGGGGATGGGGCTGATCGACGGCTTGGTGAGTTCTCACCGATTGCGGGACAGGGCTGATGCTCCTCCAAATAGCTGGAGTGGGACATGTTTTATACGCCAAGAAAAGCCAGCAAAGATGCTAATGGCTTCCCACAGGAGCTAGGCTGCTTCTCCTGGGGAAAATGAGGCACAATGATCTCTTGGGAGGAGCAGATCTCTGCTCCTCGGTCTTTGTGCTGTGCACGCAAAGTCCATCACAGCTGTCCTGCAGCTGGAGAGAGCAAACAGGCTCAGCACTCCTTTGAAAGGAAAATGACTCAGCCGAGGTCTTTTCTCCACCCTTCAGCGGGTGGCAAAGGAAGCAGAGGGGAGCAGGGAGGCTCATGGGGTGTCGGAACAGCTCCGCCAGCGCTGGCACTGGTCGCATAAGGCAGCGTTGCGATCTGGCTCAGTGTGGTGGATCATCTTACCAAGTGGCCTTTCACGGCCGTGCGTGAGTCAGTAGGAAACAGGGCATCACCGAGCCCCTGGGACAGCCGGGAGCAGAGAGCTCTCATCCCAAGACGGCTGCAGGTTAACGATGCTTTACTCTTAAACTCAACAAGAAAAGATTGCCCCCACCTCTCCTTTCTGTGTATAAATTGATCTGGAACTGAAGGCTCGCGTTTCCTTCCTGTTACCCTTAGTGTCACCGTCCCCATCACCTCCAGGGTCCCCCCCGGCATCAGACACCCGCTTGGCTGTGAGCCGTCACCCTGCCTGGGGAGCTCAGCCCTTTGGGACCACAAACCTTTTGTGTCCCCTCCGCCCCGGCTGGTCACTCACCGCCTTTCCCTGCCAACAGCACACTCCTCTCTGCTCCCCGGGGATCTACATCCGCACCCTGATCGAGGACAGCCCCGCGGCTGCCGACGGCAGGCTCTCCATCGGGGACCGCATCCTGGCTGTCAATGGCACCAGTCTCATCGGGGCAGACTACCAAAGGTGAGTCGCACCTTGCCGGAGGGCCCGGTCTGATATCAGCACTCTGGGAGTTAATGCTCAAGTCCAGGTTTTCAGCTGTTTTGCAGCAAAGAGCTGCGCAGCGTCTCCGGCTGCCTGGTGCTATGGCCCCAGCCAACAACGCAGAGGATGCTGTGGTACGGGCAAGCTGCAGAGAGAGGAGCGACTTGTGCAGGACACTGGAAAGGGGGAAAAGCAGCTGGGTGGAGGGGTTTGGAGGAGGGATCAGGGAGAAAAAGCTGGAGAGCACATCTGGGAAATAAATGAGAGCCCCAGAGGTGGGTCTCAGCAATGCAGAGCTGCTCCAGCCCATCCCACCCCACCCCAGGCCTCCTCTCAAAGTGGGATGGAGCAGCTCGCACCCTGCCTGGCTGTCCGAGGCAGAGCCCAGGTGCCCATGGGGCAGAGCAGCTCGGGGCTCGTTTGCCCTCGTCCTGGCAGCACTTGCATGGAGGCCAGGCTCCCGGTAAAGCTACGGGCAGAAGAGAAACAGACCCTGCTTGTAACACCGAGCAGGCACAAAGCAGAGAGTGGGGGGTATTCTGCAAATGGGGGGGTGTTTTGCAAATGCCCATGACCTGGCAGGCTCCTGGGGGGCTGCCAGCCTGCGGGGAGCCAGAACTCACCTCTCCCTGTTGCCACTCTCTGCAGTGCGGTGGACCTCATCCGCTCCGGAGGGAAGAAGCTGCGGTTTCTGGTTGCCAAGTCAGACACGGAAATAGCCAAAAAAATCAGTTCCAGCTCCTCTTCCTCCTAGTTCTTGTGGTACAAGGGTCCTTCTGCAGCAGCTTGCAAGTGCAGCTCTGGTTAAGGCTGCCCTCGGGGAGCCTGAAGTGCAAGAGGGAGGACCAGGACTCCACAACTGCCCTCGATTTGCTTTTTGACACCTTGCCCCTGCGCTGCAGCAGATGAAATGCAAGGGTGGTGCACGCTTCTCCCACGGCACTGGCTGGGAGCATCATTCCTGATCAATTGCCTGGCCTCATCTTATACGCTGTGTCATCCTTCTCAGGAGCTTTCCTGTTCCTTCATCCCCTCTGGCAGGGCACAGGAAGGGGATGCTCCCCCCATGGGGGCTGCAGGCAGGCTTCTCTGTTCCTCTGGGCTGACAGCTCTGCGTGAGCTCTCACGCTGGCAGGCAGAAGGCTTGAAACACCTTTGGGATTTAAAGATTAGCATGTGGGGCAGGCCTGGCTTTGCTGTAGCAGTGGCCACCTGAGGTGCTGGCACATCAGGCTGGAAAAGGGTGCCCAGCTCTGGGGGTGGTAGAGGCAGCACAAGCGTCCAGGAACGGGATTCCAAGCAGGATGCGTTGCTAGGAGTTAAGTTCCCCGGTGCCATACCCTAAGTCAGGTGCCTTTCTGCTGCGGGGCTACAATCACGCTGCCCCCAGCCCTGCTTTGGGATGGGAAGCAGCTACAGCAAAGGGCTGACACCACCAGCAGTTCCCTGCAAGTCCTGGGGGCAGCCTCTTGAAGGACAAGACTCTCTCACCCTTGCTCGTGCAGCAGATTTATTGCCCGGCTCTGGCACCATGATCCTGGCAGAAGGCCCCCAGGACTGATCCAGCAGCACGGGGCACTCGCAGCAGAGAATTTCCCCACGCTGGAGCTGTTGCCCTCTCCAAGGGGCTGTGGCCAGCTTAGTGCTTCTGGGCCTGCCCCTGGTCCCTGCAAGCTGGGTACAGTGGGTTTGTGCCACCAGGAACCTGAGCGAGCCCGGCAGCGGTGCTGCCAGACCCCAGGTGTGGCTGACACTAGCCCAGGCAGACAAACGACATCTTGGCACCGTGTCCTAGTCCTCTCCCTCCAGCTTTGCCAGGCCATTGTAAGGCCACCCTGTTGCCTGCCCAGCTCAGAGCATCTCAGAAGTGCGTGCTGCTGACATACCGACGGGTGATGATGGGTGATGAAGGCTCGCTTTGGAAGGTCAGTCTTGAATGTCCCAGAAACAGCTCTGCTAGCTGCTGCCAACAACAACGCTCTCAGCAGAGCCGAGGTGGCAGCTCCACCGTGCGGCTGGCCGGTCCCCTGCACACCCGGCCTCCCTGCTATGTCCTCGCTGTGCTTTTAGCAACGTTAACGGGATAAACCCGACCTGATTTCCACATATAGACAGATACCGAGACCTAGTTTAGCCGAACCCTATTAAAACAGCCTGCCGCAAAGCCCTACATCACACCCTGCACTTAAGCCAGCATGGTCCAGGCTCTGGCAGCACATCGGATATTCACATGGCATCTCACAACAAGAGTTCTCCAAGGATTGTGATGCTAAAAAAGGGATGCTTAACAGGGTTGGCCTTAATTAAACTGCTGTATTTTTGGTTTCTGTGCTTAATTTTGCACTTTGCAGAAGGAGAGAGATGTCAGAATAATCCACGCAGGGGAAACGCTCCACTACTGGATTTCAACGCAGCCTGGCCTGCCTTTTGTAGGGCGAGACAGACCTTCACTGAGACACTAGTGCCTTGCTTCTCTGCTAGACCGTGCTCACGCCAACTGGCCTGGGGTGCTGCCCCAGCGAGGACTGGGAGCAGTGCATCCCTCCTGCCGCTGACCCAGCTGTACCAGGCAGGTGAGCAAAGACCCAGGTCCCCAGAGGGCTCCTGGTGATTCACTCGACTTTGAATCAAGTAGTATGTTGGCCTGTCAACCTCTGCAGAGCTCAGCAGGTTTGTAGGGCAGGACACGGGCTGCCTAGAGCCCCTGGGAAAACTGTGTGCACCCCTTACTCCCCTCTGCCCGGGAGCTCAGGCAAGGCTTGGTTTGCACTAGACAGTACTGGGGCTGCACCCTGGCAAGTTCCAGCGGTACCAACACAACCCTCTGCTCCCCACTGAGCCTGACTCTCCAGGCACCCCAGAGGTGGGAAACAACCCCAGAGCTCTGTGTTGATCACCGTGCAGTCAGGTATTGAAACAGACTGTAAATAAACCCGGCTATTTACTAGTGTGCATGAGGGCTTGCTTCTCCTGGGAGGAGCAGTGGGACGTATTTACTTCCCCCATTTGTTAATACTGTACAGCTCGAATGTGTATAAACTTCTCATGCGGATACAGAACACAGCATGGCGCCTGTTTGACACGGGGCTGATGTATGTTAAGAAATGCTCTTGGTGTCAACAATAAACTGGATCAATAAATCCCTCTAAGCTCCCGTCTGGTAGCTGTCTCTTGGATCTCAGCACATTCACTCTGATGGTAAGACAGAAGAGTAGCGAGGGCTTGCATCAGACTTAATGGAGTCACTTCTGCTTTCTCCACCTCGCTTAGGCCTTTGCGTGGCTGATCTGCTGCAAGCAGAGAGGCAATAAAAGCAGCACGTGCATAGCCAGGGTGTAGCAAGGGCAAAGGGGAGGGAGAAACAAGTCAGAGGAGGGGAGGGAAGAAGAGGTATGTCTCCAAAGGGGCATGGTGTGCTGGCAGGGTGTTAACGCATGCACTCACCCTCCTGCCACAGTCACACAAATCCACTGGGACTTTCAACCCATACTGGCCATTACAGGGACGAATAAGACAAGCTTAGGAGACAGAAGAGCAACAGGCGCTAGGAGACAGAAATACAGCCAGCCTCAGACCAGAAGAGCTGCCTCAGCTCTACTTATTCCTGTTTTCTGTTTCATTCACAATCATTTGTTCCTCATTTCCAGTTCAGAGCAGGGTGTCAGCAGTGTCCGATGAGTTACAATAGAGGCTGGAGCCTCTCAGAAGCCTCATGCCCTCACCCTGGCATGAAGCCAGGAGCTGGCTCTAGGAGACGGGTGACTATCCTCAGGGCAAAAGGGAGGGAGTAATTCACCTCTCTCTGAAACCGTGTACTGGCCACGTCTACAGGTGGCGTGAACACAAACTGAGCCACACTTGGCATTTTCAGTAGGTTCATCAGCTCAGTTGCCCGGATAAGGATCTCCTCAAGGTCCTCCTCGCGGTAAACAGAGGTGACAGTAGGGCTCTGCACAAATGTCCTCATCTTGGACAGGAACATGGACACTCTGCAGGAGAGAAGGACATGGACATCAGCTGGCAGGACCTCTGCACCCAGCAAGGTCGCTACTTAAGCCTGTGTACTCCAAAAGACTCTGTCGTAGGTGAACACCAGATGCTACCCATCCCCTCCTCCTGATGGACAGAGCATTGGTCAGCAGATGAATCCCACTTCCCCAAACTGTGCTCCTCCACAGCTTGCTTCCTCTGTCCTGTTTCAGCTTGAGGTTCCATCAGTTGCTGAGCTTGATTATTTAACACTAGCCAACATCTGTGTTTGGACACATCAGATCTGCACGTCTCAGCCCTTTGCCCTTCCCCACCATTCCTCCTCACCTGGGGATCAAGTCCTGGCTGCGAGCTGCCAGCTTGGTCAAGGTGGCCATAAGGACACTGATGGCGCGGGGTGCGTAGCTGGGGGTGCTAGCCAGCGGTCGGAGCTGGGTGATTTCAAACAGCATGGCCTCTAGAGTCTCAAAGAACCGGTTGATCTGCTCCACAGTGCAGCGCTTGTCATAGGACACAGACATGTACTCTCCAACAGCCCAGACCTGAAGCGAAGGCAGATGTGCTCAGGGCAAGCAGAAGGAAAGGGGATCGAATAATTTTTAGGGAATGCCAAATCAGATTAGCTTATGCTAGGACAGAGGAGAGGAGGAAAGGGAAGCTGACCAACAGATTGCACTGCAGTTGGAGCAACCTGTGGCAGAAGCAAGCAGGCCCTGCTTACCACGTGGGTGAAGATGGCCTCCTTGTTCTGGATGTTGCTGACTGTTCCTGAGAACTCCAGAATCTCCTTGGACAGTTCCACGATAAGTGCAGGGTGCAGCTTGCAAAGCATCACCAGCTGTGAGCTCAGCACCCTGGAGGAGAGAGATAGGCAGAGCTCGGATCATGGGCAAGGTGATCATCACCAAACCTAGAAGGTGCTGGCAGCACCCAGCCACTGGCTGTACACTCAGGATGCTTCCAGCAGGGCTAAAGGTGCAGTTCCCATTTTGCACCCTCCAAAGATGTGTGGCAGTAGGGACTGGGCCACAACTGAAAAGGCTCCTGGGCTGCCCTGGGATGCCAGGCTGCAGCAGTGGAAGGGCTGGGAGCTTGGCTGGGCCTCCTGTCCCATCTCACCTGTACACGTCATCTTTAAATGCTGGGATCTCATAGAGCTGGTCACTCCTCTGCAGCAGCAGCACCACCAGCTGGTTTATCAGTGGCCCATCTGCAAACTGAAAAACAGCCCTTGTTTCAGCAATACCGCTGACTTCCAGCAGCCAAAACCCAAACTAACCAGCCAGGTAAGACGCCTGGCACAGAAACAGCCTGATCTAGAAGGAGGGGAGCAGTGCACAAAACAGGTATCAGGCACTCATTCTGCTCTAACTCACCTCCTTTACAGCTGGCTAAGAGAAGAGTGTGAAGCCGGCTAAGAGAACAGTGTGAAGCCTGACGCTGCACTGTGGAGCTTTTCTGCTTCTCCAGATGAAGTAGCCAGCTCAGTGCTGGTTCATGCCAATATTAAACCATCCCACCCTCCGCTCATGCACCCCTCTGTTGAAGCTGCAGTGTCTTCACAATTTTGCTTCTATTACTGCTCTTCACATAACAAGAGATCCCCAGGGCACGACTGGGAACCAAACTCCCCCAAAAGGGCCTACCTCTGCCACCACCCTGAAAAAGAGCTCCAGTAAGACAGGGACAGTCTCCGCACATTGCACGACCCTTGGGCTGCTGGCCAGGGATCCCAGCAGCTGACGAAGTGGAATCAGCCTGTGGGCAACAGAAGAGTTACTGTTGACAGCTTGTTCCCAGCTACCTTCCTGGCTGCCCCTCCCTATCCCCCCACAAGGCCTCTGAGTGCTTGGCAAAGCTAACACAGGGAAGATCAAACCCACCTCACCCCAGCTGAGAGTGGCTACGCCTTTCCCAGAACTTCCAGTGCTGTCTCCCAGAGCTGGATGGCTGAACCAAACCCTTGTGGCAGTCTCCTACAGCAGCCTCCTACCTCTCTGGGGCATCCTCGGGAGCAGACTTGGTGCGGAGAAGATACTGGAACATGGTCTTGTAGAGGGGATGGCGAAAGGCTTCCAGACAGGTGGCTGGCTTCACAGCTGGGTCGCTGGGAGCCCTCTCGGAGGTAGGAAGAGCAGTTGACCTACCAGGAGGCACACACAGAATGTGCTGCATTATGAGAATGGGCTGGGGCATAGCTGGAATCCTGAACAATGGAACAACTCCCTTTCCACTGAAACAGGGACAGCAAGTTGGTCTAATCCAGGGCCTCTGGAAGCCAGAGAACCAGGATAACAGAAGATTACGAGCTCAGACCACCCGGGCTCAGGCAATAGTTCCAGAATTGCTTCTGTATTGCTCCTGGGAAAGCTGAAAATGGTGCTCTATATCCCTCAGTCATCAAAGCCCACCAACATCTCGCCTTTTCTAAGCACTCCAGAAATAGCTGCTAATGTCAAGGAAGACAAGGAAGAGCAGAGATATAGCAGTGAAAGCCAGTCCCAGCCCTATCCCATCTTCCTGGAGACTCACAGTTCCTAATGACCTCAGGAAGAAACCTCTGTATGCCTCCAGGATAACAAAGCCAGAAAAGAGGGGTAAGAGCAGGGAGGGAAGAACAGGTAGCCCACACCTCTGTGTTGAGGTGGTGGCTCACGGCAGACGCTCCAGCATGTGGCAACCGTTTGGAGCTGGATATGGAGAGGGGAATGACAACAGCTCCCTGAGCCCCAAAGGCAGTCCAGTACTGAAGCGTAAGAGCCGGTCACCTTCTCTTCCCATGCACAGCACATTACTAGGAAAACCGGGCTGACATCTATGCAGCTTTGTGTTAACCTGACTGTAGCAGATGCCTCTCGTTCTGTGACAGCAGCAGCCAGAGGGCAGCTGAGGCTCAGAGAAGGTAGCTCAGTGTATAGTATATATTATATACATATAATGTACTAGGCTATGGTCAACGTCAAGACCCTGATTAGCAAGCAAGAGGAAGAGAAGGTACCATTACCTCAGCTGGATGTCCAGAGCTGCTGTCAAACAGGGCAGGTCAAGCAGCAAATGGAAGATCTCAATGGCTGTGCCTGCATCCAGCAAAAATGGGAGAAGGTCCACAAACTCAGAGATAAGGGGTGGGCTGTTCCACGCCAGGAACTGCAACGAACAAGCACAAACTGCTGCACTATCCCTGCTACTCCACCACACACCAAAAGGGACGGGGAAGGGAAAGTCACTTCTGAAAATCAAAACCAGAGAAGTCTGAGGGTTTGGTCAAAACCTGGGAGGCTGCTGGAAGCTCAACACAGGCATCTGGCTGCTGGTTCAGTGGCTGGCAAGCTGCAACTTATTAAAGGTTTCCAGAAACAAAGTGCTGTGTCCTAACTGTGTTCACTGCGCTTCCCAGCCCACTGGCAGTAATACTAAGGCAGACCTTCCCGCTACTGGGCAGTGCTAATCACACCCAGAACCCTCTTCTCTCTTCAAACTCACACAGTCCTTCTTGCCTGTGCTTTCCCTAGCACTGCCATGGAGGCACATGGAGGGCTCTGGGGTACAAACAGAAAGTTCTGGGGCACAGAAAGGAACGTGCAACAGGCTCTCTCCTGTGCTGCTCCAGCAAGTTGTACCTTGAAGAGATTTGGGAAGCTCTGCCTGAATATGCTGGAGGTCTCAGTGAAGAGCTGGCTGTTGTCTTTGCAGAACTGGACAAATTCGAAGGCCAGCGATGGGTTGTGGAAGAGCTGAGCCGGGATATCAGTGAATAAGTGTTTGTAGATTGCATCGGAGTCCACAGCTGCCATTTTGCCTGGGAGGACACAGCATGTTGCTGAGCACAGCCCACCCAGCAGCCCTGCCAACAAGGGTTCCAGGGGCTAAGCTAAATCTGGGTTATGTTTTTCTAAAGAGCACAGGACACCCCAGCTCCTGGGTCTCCTGGAGTGGGATCATCCATCCCAGAGTACAGCCAAGGCTGAATTGTCTGCAAACTGCCAGGACAAAAGGCTGTGCTGAGAGTATGCAAGACTCGATCGTGGAGGAGGGGGCGAGAGCTGATGACTTACTGTGGTTCAGGAAGAACTGGGCAATGGGCAGTAGTGCCCTGGCATAAGTGGCATCCCTACAGATTCTGCTGTGCAGGATTTTCAGGAAGGAGACTGCGCGGTACACGTAGGAGGAGTCCTGTCTGCAGATGATGTCCATGATTGTCACTGCCTCAATGAGACACTGCAGGAGAGCAGAGAGTTAGATCAGAGCAGGGGAAGCCACAACTCCCAGAACTTCAGCCCCACCTCTGTGTACTTACAGCTTTCTGCAGGTCTCCATCACCTTTCTTCAGCGGTCCTGCCAGAGAACGGAGTCCAAGTTAAACTTTGAGTCCAAACAGGAAAATTAGGCTGTCGGTTTGAGCACTAACCCAGATTTCAGGACAGGTGGGAACACATACTGATCCTGATTCCAGGCTAATGAGAACCAAGTTCCACAGTCCCCCCTGCAAATCAAGGGCAGGAGGCAGAACACAGCCATTGCCTCCAAATCCCTCCCAACACCCCAGCTCAGGGCTGGTCAATGACTTGCACCAGCAGCTGCAACAGGTCCCATGCCTAGAGCCTGACAGCAGACTCTAGGGAGGGAGATCCCAGCCCAAAGAGGCAGTGAACCAGAAACATTTTCAAGAACACTACCAAGAGAACTCCAAGGAGGGTTCACGGCAAGACTCACGCCGGTTGCTCTGCTCAATAAGCCGCTGGCAGTACTCGAAGGCTTTCTCCCGCAGACGGTCCTTTGGGGGAAGCAGGCGACTAGATGTGGACGTAGTTGAGACCATGGACATAACAGACCTGTCCATTCCTGATTTGTCATCTGCAGAATAAAGGTTACCATGTATCAGCTCACATCATGGACAATGTAACCCACACAGCTGCCCAGCAACAGCAAGGGAGCTGTCTGTCCCCAGGGGCACTGCGAAGAAAAGGAGGCTGGGGAAGAAGGGAGTGTTACAAGAACACTAAGGAGATGCTGTCTCCCACCACCCAGGCCTTTTTTCTCAGGGACCCATGGGGTTTTGCCTGAAGCCAGGTGACTCACTGAACGAATAATTCCTTGTGAAAGGGTCGGTAAGGATCACTCAGGAGGTTTTGTGATATTCCTTCCCAAAATTTCCCTGCTCCTAGTCCAAGAGCTCTGAACTCTTGCCCATATTCCTGCGACTTGCTGGGTTGCTGGTGCAGCCACCTAATCATCTCAGAGCACACACCCCTCTTGGGGGTGCAGCCCACACTGGCCTGCAGCCCCTTCAGTTCGTACCTGAATTAGGGGTCTTCAACCCCTTGCCCCCATAACACAGGAGCCAATTTCGCAGCATGGAGAAGGCTTGCACGTTGAGCCACTGGTCCTGTGTGTAGTACTGACCCACTGAGAGCACTGTGAAGAAGTCTGTGGCAATGGCACCATCCACCTCTGTGACAGGACCAGGCTGTGAGAAAAGATGCAGCAGGTCAGATCCCCAGGGAAAGGCTAAGTGAGAAGGCAGGGAAAACTCCACTGAGCGCACGGAGACAAGTAGCCCTTGCTTATATGTACTACGGGGCCTGCAGGAGGGCAGTTATCCTGAGAGAGAAAAGCCAACTGTGTTGGATCCTTCTTCCCAGCTGAAACACTCTAAACTTTCCCCCATCTCTCTGACACAGGCCTCATTTGCATTCAGCTTTTACTCCAAGGTACATGGCCACTAAAAGACTCTCCCCTCAAAACTACTTCAAGGATCAAAGCTCTGGCTCTACAGCAGAACTCCTAAATCTTGGAGCTATAAATCCCCCTACTTTGCTTTCCTATGTGTCTTGACCACTTACCGCACAAAAAGTTGGCAAAGAACAGCAGCACTTCTAGGTTACCATTTCCCAAAAGAAGCTAATTCTGGGAACCCAAAACAGCAGGTAACTGAGTAACAAATGCCCCTGTGAGATGACCACGGCAGCTCAGCACTTACCTGTCTGGTTCTGGGATTGGAGAAGAAGCCTCCAGAGGGTTGAGCGACTCCTTGCTGAATACTTGCATACCTCAGCCAGTCGGCCATCTTTTTACTGACTACGTTGGTCTGCTCTGTACAAGGGAAGTCACAGGGTCATTGCTAGATTGGGCAGAGAAGCAGCCCCTGCAACATACCCCTGCCACCCCTCAATTGCTGTGCTTTTCCTCCAGCCTAGATCACTGTCTCTCTGATCCAGCAATCAGTAAAGAAATTGGTACCCCAAGGTGGATGCCCTATGCTCATCCTCATACTACTTCAGAGTCCAGGATCGCTCACACTTATTTCAGAGCTGTGTCCTTTTCTCACTCCTAGCCACTGTGTCAGTCTCATTATTGTTTCGCCTGTTTCCTCAGACAAAAAGTCAGGGAGTGAGTGCTGGAACCAAGGACTTCTGGTGCCAGATCAGTCAAGAGGTACTTCTTCCTTTGTCTCCATCCACAGCTGCTATTAGGAGGAAGGTGAAAAAATACTGTCAAATCTATTCAGGCGGTGGCTGGCTTCAGCTCTGCAGACAAAGGCATAAATCCCTCACAGAGAACACGCAGAAGCTAAGGCAGGTAATCCTGCCTGCTCAGCCAGCCCATACACGCTGGCCCAGCGTCCTCCCCAAAGCTTCTCCTGCATACTGCACGGCATACGCAAACCTCACAGGAAACTCCCAGAAACAGACTCTTGTTCACAACACAACTCCTCACCGTTTTAAGCCTAGAATGCTCTCCTATGGTTTACCCACCAGGGCATATCGCTCACTACTACCCATACAGTCCCGCCTCTCTTATGAGGAGGACCCCTAGTTGTTTTTGCTGCTCTCTTGAACAGATACACAGGCATGTCTCTGTTTCTGTCTCTCACTTTGCTTGATGCTCTTCAGGATAGCTACAGTTTCACATTCCTACTGCATCTGAAGGCCTCAGCTAGGGCACACGTTACTGTGATACAAATCCATACAGAACAGAGACTCTGGCCCCTGGAAGGGGCCAAAGCAGCTGAAGGCCCAGTCCCACTTTTGAGTGGTGGACTATATCTCGCCCAGTAAGTTTCACTTCCCTTGTGGCAGAGACGTCACTTTTAACAGCAGTTTCCAAGCCCTACTCCTAGCCAAAGCCTTCAGATAGCCTTCTGATCGCTACACAGATCACAGACAGATGGTAATCTCAGGCCTTCCTACATATTTACCTTCAGTTAGAGATTCTGGTGAAAGACTGATGACATTTGACAGGACAGGAAGAAGGTACCGAGCACTCTGACCCTCAGGCAGTCTTCTTTCGAGGACTTTTACAATACGCTGCCCCACAGCAGACACTTCAGCCTTCTTATTTCCCTTAAAAATAAAGCAGAGGTAAAGCTAGGCAGATAATCTTCTACTAGTGCTAGAGACCAACACCATACAAACTCTTACATCAGGCATCAACACCAATGTCAGACATAAAAAGAACTCACAGCACAGGCTATTTTACCACATTTTACAGAAATCTGCAATGTGAATTCACAGATCCCAGGAGGGGAGAGTACTTTGATGGAGCAACAGGTTTGTGGACAACCATCACCTGAAGTGGAAATCAACAATGGCAACGGATGTCTTCAAATTAAACACTATGATCCATCAATTCTAGAGCAGAGAGTACTAGCACTAACTACTCCCCATGTGGTCAGTTTGCTAGCTCAATTGTTAAGTTAGAAATTTATGAACAGAAAATGGACTGTTGTAACATGTTCTAGGACTCTCTGGTTAGTCTATATCCTCACAATGCGGAAAATAAAGCAGCTTCCTCTTTTGGAGACTGTTATAGCTGTGGCTCTGAGATGCTGTCAAACCCTTCTGTCCAAGACAACTTTGTTAAAGGTGACAGGTGGACCCAGACTTTTGACAGGTTTTCTTTCCCCATGAATGTCGTCATGCCAACAAAAAGTAAACCTTCTCTGCTGCTCAGGGTTGTGGACAGCTGGCTGCTGAAGGCAATGAACAAACACCAATCTCTGACGCTCCCCATCTAATCGTCAGATTTGTACCAGATCACTAGAAGGAATTAGGAAATTGCAGGCGAGCTTCCAGGGAGGAATTTCATGGCGGAACCTCACCCATGACTGGGGCTTTTTTCTGTGCTGCTCTCATGACTAGATGTGAATAAATCAACCAAAGCAACATACAGATGAGGAAGTTTAAGGTTTGGGGATGGGGATCTGTGCAGTGAAGGAAAACGGAAGACAACCCCGCTCCTCCTGCAGATACATTTCTGCAGCCCACTGCAAATGATGGGGCTACTTATGGGTGTTGCTGACACACCTCCTGCTGCTCAGAGGAAAACCTGACTGAACTGAAATCAGTGGCAGGTTTCCGGCTCCTAATGCAACACTAGAGGCTGTGTTTTCTGGAAAGCCAAAAGCTTTACAAAAAGAACATCAGCTTTGCAGGGCCAAGGGGGGCAGGGGGACAAAGAGAAGAAGGATGATTTCCACCCAAAGCAGTGACAAATAAAAATATGCAGAAGATGTTTTTAAAGGATCTGCTGAAGTGTGGCTGCTTTCATGAGTGAGGCTGCTGCTCACTGCACCCCATATTAGAGAAGTGATATTGAAATGGCTAAATTATAGTAAGTTTTAGCAACATCAAAAATTGATGAAAACCTCTTCACGGTTTTAGTTGTAATCTAACAAAAAATAACACACAGGGTATGTTTTTACACTGTAAAACTGCAGACAGTCTCAAGGCTGGATATGGGAGAGAGGTGCTTTGTAAGGCAGCACAAGTAATATGTCACTGTTTTCTGTTTCTATGTTTTCATTTCCTCTAGCTAAGTAAGACTCAGAGGAGTAACCAGAAATGTAGGAGGCATTTCTAAGCACACAGGGAAACTGAGAATGAGAAGTTTCAGAAAAATATTTTATCTTTAATAGGCACAATAATAGTAAAAGAAAGAGTATAAGAAGAAAAAAAAAAGTTTCCAGCTTATTCCCCAGAGGGCAGTCAATGCAGGCAGCACTCAAAACAGGAAGGTCCTCATGTTTTCTTCTCCATGGAGAATCTAGATCTTTGAAGTGCCATCCACATTTATAGCCCTACACGTTTTATAGGTTCTACGTATATTTTTTTACATTTGAACGTGAAAGCCAGTACGATAAAAAAGGAAAAGTAGTAGTAATAAATTCACTCTCAAATCTTTTGCCCTACAGGTTCAAGCAGCCCTGACTTGAAATCTATTATAGCAGCTAGCACTAAAATATTCCTTTCTGCTCCCAGGTAGTTACAAGCCTACTTGAGGCCCTCAGTCTGCACATAGCACAATTTTAAGCGGTCTTTGTTATCAAACACTAAACACAAAAAAGTTACTGTTTTTTCCTACACAAAATAGAATAATTAGGTTCCTTAAATGAACATGGAAACGCTTCTGGTTTTTTCCTAGATACTTTCAATTGATTTTCACTCTCCTTGAGCTCAGCAAACAGGGAACAATCAGAAAGCAAATCCATATTGACAAGGGAAGATTTCTGACTTGACAGGTCATTTACCTGAGCCAAAAGGACAGAAGATACCAGGCTCAAGAGCTTTGTATCTTGAATCTCATCACAGGAGAGAATCAGATCATTGCAAGGCGACATCTCTCTCAGGATGGCAGCACATAACACCTGAATCTGCTCAGGGCACTTGGATGAACACAGCACTGCCTGCAACAGTTCCACAAACTTGCCATCTAGCCTGCAAGAGTCACAGTAAAGCATCACTGCAAGGCAAGAAAAGATTCAGAGATTTATTTCCTGCATATTCTTGGTCGCGGGATGATCTCCCTTGACAGTAACCCTGACTAATACCATCTTATCATCTCCACTTCTGAATTTTGCTCCTTAGCACATCTTGAAAGAGTGCTCAGTGACACAAAGGTTTGTTACCCTCACTGCAAAAGGAGACAGGCACCTTCTGCTTAGCAATGGGGAAAAAAAGGCAGAGAGGCTTTACACTTATATGGAGCGCAGTGTTTTCAACGCAGGGCATTTTTTTAAAGCACTAAGCCCCTCCCCCTTTTTTTTTTCTTTGCAAGAAAGTAACGCTTTGCTTCTTGCGAACATCAGAGACACACAAGGCCACTCACTTGCGGGGGTACTTGGTGGCGGCGACGGCGAGGTGCAGCCTCTGGAGGCAGTCCGCGGCCTCGGGGCCCAGCTCTGGGGCCTGCAGGAGGGCGGCGACGCGGGAGGCGAATCTCCGCAGCTCCTCCTCCTGGATCTCCCTGGCAGGGGCAGCGGGCGTCAGGACCTCGGCTGCGGCCCCTCCGCTCGAGGCCAATTCCCGGCCCTCCTCGGAAGACCCGGGGCTTGAGGGGTGCACACCCCCACAGTGAGGCAGCGCCGGGGCCCGGTTCCCCCCTCAGCCCCAGCCCGACCCCGCCAGCCCCAGGCCCGACAACTCCGGCAGGACCCCGGCCCGCCCCGAGGGAGCCCTGCCGCCCACTCCCGGTACCTCAGCACCCACCCGGGATGCCAGCACCCCTCCCGGTACCTCGCCTGCTTGAGGAAGCTCTCGGCCGCCGCCGTGAACATGCCGGATGCTCCGCCGCTCCCCCCCGCCTCGGTGCGCGGCCAAAGGGGCCCCCCAGACGCGGGCGGTCCGGCCGGGCCAGCTCCGGGTGGACGCGGCTGCTGCTGCACGAAGGTTCCGCCTGGCGGGGAAGTTCCGGTGGGGCTGGGGCATGGCTGGTGGTAGCCCTGGGGAAACCGGGCCGGATCCTGCCCGCAGAGAGGAGGGGAGAAGCGGTAACGGCAAAATCCTTTCTATTGACTGTTCACTGATTATTTTGAGATGATATTGGTATTATTCTCCACCTCAGGATCATGCTTAGGAGCCCAAGGCGAAGCTTGGCGCCAAGGCCATCCCACGGCGCACGAAGGAGAGCCCCTCTTGGGACCGAAACCACAGGAAACATCACTGCATGGCAGCGACAGGGCATGACAGTAGAACATGCCATTAGCCTTTCCTGGGACCCTTTCAAAACCAATACTTTCCAAAAAGGGCAAGAGGTGTTAAAAACACCTGCTCAGCAGGCAGTCTTCAGAACTTCCAAAAGGTTAAAAAGGCATTGACATTTCCTCAGAGAAACGTCTCTCCTCCTGACTGCTAATAAGCCTGAAGCTCTTACTGCCGGGCTGTGGGGATAAGAGGACGGCTCGGAAGGAAGCTTGGAGTTTTGCCCTTTGGTATTTCTCTGGCCTATGCCCCCCTGGCATTAAAGTTCATTAACAGTGTGCCTTGGCAATTAGCCAGCAGAGCATTGGCTCCCTTTTGCCCTCCGAAGAGGCAGCAGCATCCATCAAACCAGCCATTAACAGTCGAGGTATTGCAGGCAGCAGGCTGAGGCGCAGAGCGCGGGCAAGCACGAGCATTCAGATTTTTTTCCCCACACATCATCTCCTCTGGCTGCGGCAGAAAACATGCCAGGGATGATACGACAATTTTAAAAGATGCCCCCCAAGAATGGCTCTGGCTGAATATCTTTGCTACACTGTGTACATTTTTTTTTTAAAAAAACCCCCACCATTAGTCAGTCAAATACAGCTACTTTATGTCAACTGGGGTCTTAAAAAGATATTCCTATTCAATTTTGGAGCTCAGAATGACTTTGTTCAGTCAAAATAAACCCTGAACTTAAATTGTAGTGCTGTTAGGAGGGCAAGGGAGGAAAAACCTAACTATAAGGTAGATGGATAAAGAACTATTTTCTGACCTCATATGCGTAAAATGACACAATTATTATAAATTACAGGGAAATACACTGAAATAGTTTATCTTTCAAAAGAACAATGTTTCACTTCATGACAAAATGAAAGCTAGAGCTTAAGGAACAGTTTATAATCCCCAGGGGAAGCATTACGGCTCTCAAAACACACACACGTACGTATGTTCACTGTACTGCGAGTTAACAGCTTCCCAAATAACTGACAAGGGAGTGAAAGTTGGATATCTGTGAACTCTAAAACAGTGCAAGGTGTCCAGACATATACTTCCCTCCCACAGCATTTAATGAAAATAATAAAAGGAACAAAATACTAAACCACTCTGTCCCCTCACATTGTGAGAAGGGGTAGGCCGTACAACACAAACCGCTGCAGGAATCTTAACCCCCCTACGACACTACGCTGGAAGGATGCAAGCCTGTCACTCAAAAGCAGCAAGCAATTTCAGGGCATTTTCTCTTTCATAGATAATTTTATTTCTGGTTATAGAAACAAATACTAAGAGGAGAAGCAACATTCCCCAACCACATACATCAAATTAAGGTAACAGAACAGAACAGTTAAAATAAATGAAAAAAATAGTAGAAATTTAAAACTTTGTTATAGCTTTAAAATATTAACGTTCTTGATACATTAGAAATCACATTCAGATCTCAAATTACTTAAAAAAAATGTATGGCTCCATATCAAAAAAACAAAACCACTGTATCCCATTTGATGTGGAAATGCAGGTCCTGCTCCTCGGATGCTCGTATTTGCCATCTCCTCCGGTGAGCAGCAGCCTCCTCAGCACGACCAGGACACTCTCCCACCCCTCGTGGGAGCCACGGGCTGCCTGTGCAGTTAAGCATCTCACAGGAGCAGTGCTGCAACACGGCCAGATAAAGATGATGAACTTCACATCCACTGTCCCAGATGGAGCTTTCCCCCTTGGGATACACACCTGCTTTTTAAAAAGCACTGCTAATGAAAACAAGTCACAAAAAATACTTTTGATATCGGCTGTAAAAAACCCCCCACAAAACCCAAAAACATCTGGCTGGAGGTGTCTTGTACAGGCAACACCATGAACTGAAATGCAAGCATGGCTTTAGTTCCCCCATCCATCCCCATCTTTAAATTAAGTGCCAAATCTAGGTGGGAAGGGGTTAGGCTCTCCCAGATCTCTGTAGAAAAACACTTCTGTCAAGCCATTGAGGTACTTCAGGTCCTCGTCTCACCGCAGCCTTCCCCTAAGGACTCAGTGGGAATGCACATCTGCAGAACAGGGGGAGATTCAGATTTTTCCGATTTTTTTTTCTTTTTTAAAAGCAAATATTCAGAGTCAGATCTGAGTTTTGAGCTTTACCATCCATTGCTCACACACATCTTCTGATCTATCCCCAAACAGCTTTTAATAGTCCTTTGGATAGCTACTGACTCTTAAAATGCTCTTTTTGGCTATGCGGGGGTTGGCTAGCAGGCTGGACAAGGCCAGTCTCATCGCAGTACAAACAGCATGTCCAGAAACCAAGACCAAATACCGTCTTGTAAGATTTTTGTATTTTAAAGCCATTCCATTTTCCATATTAGCATATTTGAATGAGGTGGGTGTTTTGTTTGTTTGTTTGTTTTTATTTTTTTTTAAAAACATTCTCTGTTTTCTTTTCCATTAAAGCCAAAAGATCTTACAAACAATACTCTGGTTCCTTCTACTTCAAGCCCATTTGGGGGAGGGAAAAAAAGAGACATAAAGCAAGTTTAGGTTTACAGTAATGCATTTGCTAAAAAGCCAACTCGCCTCCTTAGCAGCCTGTCCACCTCCGAAGAGCGGCATATAAATCAGCAGAACATTAGGATGTTCTGCACCAGACTTTTAGCAGCAAGGCAGTGAAACAGAAGGAAACTCACTTTTTCTGCTCCATTTAAATCTCATTTTTCTTCAGCTACAGACATTTCTCCTCAACGTTGCCCTTAGCTTTAAGGAAGGCTCTTGTTTCAGACTGCTTTAAGTGAAACGGAGGTGGGGTAGAAGCAGCACTGAAAGGTCTCGATCATGGCAAAGGTGCCAGGGCCTGGGATACTGGGTGCATTGCTTAACTCAGCGGCAGGCACAAAGCAGTAACCAAATACTAGGGGAAGTCTGGTTTTCACAAGGGCTGTTTTCTGCTGAGGAGGAAAGCTGTTTTCTCTCACCGCTCCTATTCTGGTTACTCTTCTTACCACCAATCCTGTCATCCTGTAAGTATCAAAGCCCGACCACCGGACAGTAAGCAGAAACCGCAGTGAAGCATCCGCTCAGGTCCTTACAGAGAAAGGAATTTCTACTTCTGGAATAGCAATTAGGATTAGGAAGCCAAGTATCACCTGCTTTTAAGATTAATTCTCAAAAGGGCCAAGTGGGTCAAAACACACACTTCCGTGAATTTAGTGATCCTTGTGGAGTTAAACCACAACTGAAATTTGGCCAGTTAAGTAAAATTTACTCTCTGTGAATAGGAACATTAAAAAACAAATGCATAAGTGTTTTTCAAGGGGATATACACACCTCATGCCCCATGAAGAGATAGAAGCATCATAAAAGGAGAATAATCTCACCACAGAGGAAAAGAAACTATTTCATAGTGCCCTGGTGTTAGCTTAGCCACCTGACAGACAGACAGGAATTCCTCAACCTTACAGCATCCTCATGGACCCTCCATTAACTTCCTCTGTTAGAAATAAGGTCCCACAACTTACAGAGCAGAATCTGTAAAGAACTCCCTGATGCTGCATCTAGAGATAATTTGAGGCGAAAAAGGATTCCAGCTTTCACCAGTGCCATGTGGGGGATTTTCTTGCCAGAAAAGCAGCACGGACTGGGGTTGCTGAAAGCGTGACAAAGCCAGAAGCAGGGCTCCTCCACAAGGAAGATGCAAGTACCAAGTCATCTCTTCGGCTCTGCGAGAGGAATGAAAGCAATCATTGAAGTAAAGCTGCGTCTACCGGCTGCCGACATTCGTTACAAATATAGGTACATTGTTCTTTTGGAATCAGTGCCTGGTGCGGGAATTTACCAACATACTGTATAAAAGTCTGTGTAAAGTACCATTTAAGAGAGAGAAATAGTCATGGACCATTTATATATCTATATTTACACACACACTCACACACACACATTAATAAATATAAATTTTATGTTTACACAGATCTAATTTAATATTTTCTGAAAAAAGTATTTAGAGGGTTTCTTCCTTAGCTGCCACCCATGAATTGTCAATGTTTTTTTCTACCTTGAGAGCAAAGGGGTAGACTTGGCACAACTACCCTCAGGCTCTGAAACTTAAAGTGACATGTAAGGAGAGGACCAGCCATACATTCTGAAGGGTTTTAATTCAGTGTTGGTAAATTGAAAAGGTATCAAAAGAGTTTTCCGAACATATAAATACAAAGGTTAAAAGTTGATTAAAAATTTGGAATTTAAATATAGTGCTCCAAGAAAACCAAGTATTTTTCAAAATATCTTGCTCAGGCCAAAGTAAAATGCTCACTGCTGTAATTACTGCCCCGTGAAAGACAACCTAACAGAGAAAGCCCACCATCACAGCTAGGTATTTTCCACTGATTATTCTATATGCATATATCCACAGCTGTGTGCGCAAAACACATGTGCCATCCTGCAAATAACCCACCTAGCAGACAGAGAGATGCTGATCTAACTAACCACAGCCAAAAAGCCACCAGGCAGCCGCAGAGAGAGAGGCGCTCCAGCACAAAGTCACAGCTACGTTTTGATCGGGTCCAGATCAAAATGCAAGGAGGCATCACTTCCCACTCCCACCAGTTCCAGCAATCCAGATGACCTTGTAGTGTAACTGTTTTCTGCAGCACAGCTGGCTCCGTTGTAAGCTACACTTTACAACAGTAGTGTATGTTATAAGTAGTAGCAGCTTTCACATAATTTTTCACCCAGAAGGAAACAAAAAGTTACATGGCTGAACAATCTGTTGTATAACTGCAACCTAACATACAGATTCTCACCAGATGCAGACCTTCAAGCAATGGCATTAAATTAAGAGTTGGATTAAAGGATTCTGGAGTTGACAGAAAGAGCTACAAATAGAGAGGAAAAACTGTGATGGGGAGCAGAAACAGGAGCTGCTCGAGAGACTGGCTGGCAAGGGAAGACAGATCATTTGCTGCAGGATGGCATTTGCAAACTCAAAAAGCTCAGTGTGCAGCAAGGGCAAAATTATGAAGCTGGTCACGTTCCTTTAGATGTTCATTCTTAATGCCCTAGTCCAACTTATTAGCAGCAGGACTCAAAAACCGGAAAGATTTTGCATCAGGGGAGAAACTCAAGGCAAGTTCCACATTGGATTGAAACTATCATTTGATAAGGTAAAGCACAGATATCTGTAAGAGAGATCAGGATCCTTCAGCACTGCCTCTTGTTCAAAAAGCTCCAAGACCCAAGCTGGCACCCTTCCTCGGAAGAGAGGGACGAGATGGTTGCATACATACGAATGCAATCCAGAGTATTTCCAGTTCACTTTGCGATTCTTGTTTCTTACACTTATACTTGTCTTGCAGCAAGAGAACAAACAGGTACTGGGCTGTACTTGCAGAATTGTGGCTAGCAGGCCAAGGAAAGTGATTCTTCTTCCACTCCATCCAGCATTTGTCAGACCGTATTTGGAGTACGTTGTGTTCAAGTTCGGGCTCCCCAGCGCAAGACAGACAGGGACCTTCTGCAGCAATTCCACCTGATGCCCTGGGGGCACGTGATGCACAAGAAGAGACCAAGACAACCAGGTTGGTTCAACCTTAAGAAAAGGAAGCAAATGGGGAGAATCTTACTGGTGTCTTCAACTACCTATTTGAAAGATACAGAGAAGGCAGAGCTAGGCTCTTCTCAAAGGTGTGATGTGATAGGACAAGAGGCAACAAACACATGCAGCTGCATTGGAAATTCTTCTTAGATAGCTGAGAAAAAGTTTTCACCTCATGGGTGGTCAGAGTGGAACAGGGACCAGAGTCGTGGAACCTCTATCTCTGGAGACATTCAAACCTCAGCTGGACAAGGTCACAGCAACGTGATCTAGTTGGACCTGCTTGCAGCAGGAGGTTATAGCAGAGACCTCCAAAGGTTTCTTCCAACCCAAGTTGTTCTACATTTCTACACAGCTGCAACTGGCCAACGGCAGAAACAACAAATAGAGATTTGATCTTCCATAATACTGCAGTTTTACATGATCCATGTTTACCACAGTGATAAACTATAATTTATAAGTCATCGTTTAAACCTCAGAAACAAAGATGGAACAACTAGCCAGTTGGAATTTAATCCTTAGATGCAATAAGCTTGAACAAACAGCTTTTGATCCTCTATGGAAAGGTACAGAACTATTGCTAGATTAAATCCTTGTCATCCAAGATCCCCAAGCCTAGGTATGGCAGGGAAACATTCCTCCTTTCACCCTACGTTTTGACATTCATTTACATGCTAGCGCACATCAGAGTGACACCAAATATCTCACTGGGAAACTCCCTTGCTAACACAGATGAAAAGCTCTAACATCAATTTAACATTCCCAGCGGTCAGTGAAAAGTGTTCCACACCACACTGTATGAAAGCTCAGGTCAGATGCTCTCACTTGCTTAGATACAGGTCCCTAGCCTTCTGTGCTTCAAGTTTTATTTTACTGCTGGCATTTCCCTACTGAAAAGGGGGAAAAAATGTGGAAGTTAACTCTGAGTGATAGTTCTAAGTCCGTACACAAGACAGATGTCTAAAACATGCAAAACCAAATTTACTCCCCCCAAAACCTGAAGCCAGACCATGACATTGATTGCAGAAGCACTGTAAAGGCTTCAGCTGTTATTTAACTATTTCTTTCCTCTTACAAAGCTTTAACATGTCTCTGAAAACACAGTCCTGAACAAGCTGTGCCCAACAGTAACACATCTAAAACAGAGCATGAAAATTAAATACAGGGTGACCAAATTGACCTTTCTCAATGTGCTCTGGAGCCCCATGTATCCCACAGGTATTTTCATCCTTGAGTCTTTGGACAGAGCTTAATACAAGGTGCTGCTCCCATCAGTGGACAGAAATGAGTGGATATGCTACAGGGGACAGTGTTAATGGTATGGGGGAGGGAAGAATATGGGAAGAAAAAGGAGTTGAAAAGAATATATGAGCTAATCATGAACTTCAATTCTGTGCTCAGCACTCTGTTGTGTTATCACTAAATCAGATTAAATTGCTCTCACTGTAAAAAGCTTCCTGTATCACAAGAGCCAAGGTCAAGACAAAACAATAACTAAGGAATTCCAGTGGAATAAAACCAAGAACAACTGCATTCAGTGTTTGCAAACTGAGGCAACAAAAGTTGCTATGAACTGACTGCAATCAAAGTAAAATTAGTCTTTGTCATTGCCTAAGATTTAAAAAAAAAAAAAAAAAAAATCAATAGAGAACAGTAGAAAGTGAATTCACACATTAAGAACTGAGTGTTAAAGTTTTCCCAGGTCAAAGTTATAGCAGGTTTAATATTCAACATGCCTTGACCTTTGTTATACAGACAACAGAAGATGCAGCGAAGCCTCCTACTCCTCTCCCCCTCGAACCTCCCTCAGTTAATATAATTAATTGAGTACGAGGTGCAACTTTTTAGACAATTAAAACAAGTTAGGTGATCAACTTAAAAATAATCCGAGTACTGCATACAACCATTAAGGTAATATTTTCTTTCTAGTTGAAGGCTTAATTCTACCATCACATTAATTTCATTCCTCTGCAGTGCTTAAAACTGAAAGCCTGGAGAGTCAGGACTGATATGTAAGAAAGAGTGGTGCTGTCTTCCAGACTGAGCAGGGTGTTAAAAGAATTAATCTGGAGGCCTGAAAAAAGATGGGGACATCTCATGTGTTCCGATAAGGACCACATTTTTCCACAGCTCTCAACAGGATTTAGTAAGAATTTTATTTTACCTAGTATCAGGCAATGATATAGGCAAACCTACAAAAAAAAAAGAATTTTCAAGTGGCATGGCTTCTTCCTACAGTAGCAGGGGGATGCAGCAGACTGATAAAGCAAAAATCCCCTGATAGGATGAACTGACAAGTTCCAGGCACCTCAAGCAGAATGGGTGAGCAGATCAAAGATATTTGCTTATCCTCAACTCACATTTTAACCAGCAGGCATTGTGAGCCACAAAAGGAAGAGTGAGAAAGTGTTATTCTTTCTAAATACTGAGGAGGCAGATCTATACACACAACCTGAGGATGGACTTTCAAGAGGTATCTATAAAGCAGAAACTGGTGTATGAAAACACCGTGATTCAGCTGATGCATTTCTATAGTGCTGGACTAGTTTACAGAAGTTTAGGGCCTACTTATTTACACTTGCCATGAGAAAAGCAGCAGTAAAGAAAAATCCACAAAAACTTCGGCAGCTTCACATCCTGAACAGCATTCTGCTGGTTGCTCATCTTGCGCTGACTCACCCACCGTACTGGAAACCCAAAGACTCCTCTGCTTCAGGAAAGCTCCCTGGCCTCAGGGCTGTTTCAGAGGCGTGCCTGTATCTAACCCAGCAGTCACCAGCAGTGATGATTAATCACAGATAAACTATGCAGCACTCTCACTTGTGTGTTCTTCCTTGAAGTCCATTTTATTGAATTCTGGCTTTGAAAAGGCTACAGAAAACAGAGCTAATCCGTGTGCTTTTCCGCTACGCCGCACCTAGCCTTCCTAGCAGGAAAAGTAATAGCTGGAGGCTGGCCTGCCTCAATTACTTTGTGGTCTGTAACAATCCTCCTTCACAAAATCATTTCAAAGGACTAAAATCCAATCAAATAACTTGTCACTAAAGGCACACACCTAAATTATAAAAGCCTAGCTGTAGATAAATGAACTGTCCTGAATATTTTGTGTGCCTCTAACTGCAGAGTAACCGCAAATCATGAGACCAAGAAATTCTTTCCTTCTTTCAGAAGTATTTCTCACAGAACAATTGGCTTGAGAATAAAACATGCCTGGGTTTTATTCAAGCAGTGGGACTTGGCTATTTAATAGGATTTGGCAAAGAGAAAGGAAACCTAGAAGGGAACAAGTGATGCCAGCTGTTACCTTGTGGATTTCCTCCCCCTCCCCAAATTCCAGCAGACATTGAATGGCTGGGCCTTACCCCCTAATCCCCATGGACATACTGGCAGTATCACTTACTGCACAGTGGGGAAATCTTTTTGCAACATGTTTATGCAGTGGGCTTGCCTCTCTGCTCTGCGATAGCATTGTCAAACTGTACAAGACAGCAACCTGACAGTAACTCTGTACAGATAGGGGTATAACCTACCAAAGGCATATCCCACCCCTCTTAAGTCTCTTTTGCCATTACCAAAGCCGTAACATTTTCAAAATTAAAAGATCTCTGCTGTGCTGCCAGAAGACACATTAGCCAAGGGGGTCACAAACAGGTGTAAAACCAAAGGGGTTAAGCTGGAGGCTACGCAGAGGTTGATTTCTATGCCAGTCACACGGTGTCACACTTACCCACTGTTCCACGTGGCTGAAGTGACTCAAATCTGCTATACTCGTAAGACATACTTGTCCTACGTGAAGAACCTGGAATACAGTTTGAGTAAAAGCCTCCTCCTACTGGCCAGCCCAAATGGTCCTCAAGGGAGGAGAGATGGGAGAGGGAGCCAGGCAATGAAAAGAAACCTCCAAACTCCTTTTGGAAAACCTGTTTAAGACCTCCAGTGACTTCTGCCACATGGAAAAGAAAAGGCCTCTTTTGCCTTGGTCTCTACACACTTACAGAATTTTTATTAAACACTATGAACTCTGCTGCCTCTCAACCCAGCTCTCAACTTCCCTCTCAGAAGAATAACACAGGAGCTTTGCTGTTAGCCATGGCAGAGGGTCAGTGACAGACTCCTACCCAGCCCTGGCCTCCTGACCATCGTCCATCTAGCTGAGGACCACACTACCAACAGGAGGTGAAGGCAGACTGCTTTAGTGCAGAAGACCAACCAATATTTTCTCGAGTTCACAGAGACAGTGGCAATGTCTTCACCTACAGTGCTATTTTGAACAAAACCTGGTGCTGCAGCACAGGACGTCATCAATCATATGCACACAGAACCTTTTGGAGACACCCTTCCCCATGTGATCCTCAGTCATCAAGGTACTTTGGCTGTTGTCCAGAGCAAGTGATGAATAACTGTAAGAAATCACTGAAGGTACAAAACCCTTTGTTTTTAATATCTTTACAGGAACCAAATTAATACAGTTCCTCTGTCATCTTATTCTCCCTCAGAGGGAATGGAGAGAAATTGCATCTGGAAATCCAGGTGGTTGAGCCCTGTAACTCTTCCTCCTGAACCTCCACATAAATAAACATTCGTTCATATTCAGAATTTTTCTGTTTTAAAAAACAAAATCATTTGCCTTTTTCTTTAAGCTTGGTACCACGTTTCTTTAATGCTGCTGTTGTGAGATACTGCACCCATCTTTCAGCATTTGATTGCCTTAGGTGGCCTTTTTAAAATGGTCCTATGGTTCAAAGCTCTGAGAAGCACAGTATTAAGGCATAGAAAATGAGGAGTTTTCTTTCCAGGGAGCAGATTGTATTTGTGTTACATTCCTTTAGATGCTGAACTGCAAATCCCATCCCCTTGGAGCCAAAAGGGGAAAAGACAGTTAAAAATATCCCAGCAGTCATACAATCAGTTGTCTGTATTTTTTTGAATCTTTTTTTTTTAAAAAAAAGGAAAAAATCCCATAGGTAAAGACGGAAGAGAGTTCCAGGTATGGGTTCGTGGGAGGGTTTTTCCATTCTTTTTGGCACCTTGTGATTCTAACAGCTGTTGACCTCCCATTTAAAAATCTGACTTTAAAAAGAGCTCTTTATCAGCTATGTTTTGAGCTGTTACAGTTGTGGTTTGTTTTCTTTGAAAGTTTGCTGCTTTAGGGGCTGCTGCCATCCCATGCCCACCCCGCATCACTCCAGCTCCTCCCACCGGTTCTTCATTCACTGGTTGCCTGTCCTTGTGGCACTGTAGATGTGATGACTCCAGTCTGGGCTGGGACTGTTCCACTGGACTCTTCTATCCGGGGTCTTTTGACTTCAGGTTCACTGGAAGAGGCTGCTGCTGTCTCTTCGGTCCCTGTCTCACATACCCGGCTGACTACAACAGGAGTGGACGAGCTGGCCTGGGCTGCAAGAAGCTGCAATGGATTTGTAAGAGCTGGGAAGTAGGACAAGAGAGAGAAAGAGAATTAATGTGATGAAGTAGCACAAGTGTTTGCTATTCCAGAAAGCAATAAAACAAAACACCACAGTCAAATGCAATAGCTGGCACATATTCAAGTGTTGTTTTCAAGTCCATTTTGAAAGGCTCGCTAGCCTTGCCTCTCCCTCTCCCCTCACAATCTCAGCTTTGTGCAAGTTTACCAAACTGGTAATTACCCCTTTCATAGGAGAACTTCCTTCTTCCTATCCGTTGTCAAACAAGGGATTGCCAGCTAAGCATTCATCTCCAGAAAGGGAGGATCAATCCCCTGTTAAAATTACAGCACACCTCTTTGAGAGGTAGTTCTCTGGCCACCTACAAGCAGAACTTCTTGCAAGCTACAACATCTGTGTGCTGTGCCTTCAATTTATAGGGCTCTTTAGCCCTGCTTACACAGCAAGAACAACCAGTCTGTTGGGAAACTAGATTAGAATCCAAATATTTGGTGTACTGACATCTCACTTGTAAAAGGGGCAGGAAAGAGCTTACCCCAGACAACCAAATGTGTTCCCATCAGAACTGGGATCAGAACGTAGGAATTTCTGGCTCCCAATCTTGTATTCCAGTAGTGACCCAAGATCTCACCCTCCCATTAATAAAAGTGGTGAGAAAAAAAGATGATTTAAGTAGCAACCCTCCGTAAAAATGTCTACAATTCCTAGTTCCAGACAGAGAATGTGCTTACACACTGGTTTTGGCACACAACACTGCTTGGAAAACAAGACACATGCAGTTTTTGGACTCTGCATCAATCGGAGAGGCAGCCAAAGGGGACTCAGGAGACAGCACACCCTCTGCCCTCCAGACTGATTTGCAAAGGATGGAATGACAGAACATTAGTAGTGTGTTCACTGCTAAGTGCATCAAAAAAGGAGCCCTAGGATAAATAAACAAAGCAAACAGAACAAAGGCCCTCAAAGGCTGGCAGCTTCTATCAAGGCATGGGAAGGAGGCTATAGAGTATCAAGATGATGAAGGACAAAAATAGGGTAAGGATGAGGGCAGTCACCAATTACAGTTCAGTGACTTAGAGAACCCTAAACCATGCGGTTGAAGAGAAGTTAAACTTCATACAGACAAGAGTCAAGAGACTCAGGCTCCGTTTTGTCAACCAGAAAATTCAGTAACACTTACAAAAAAGTGCCTCAGATGCAACTGCAATACTTTCCAATTCGATGAGAGCACTAGAAAAGTTTTAGTGAGATTAGAATATCTTAACATAAAAATGTTAAATAAAAAACCTGTCTGATTCTACGTTAGACAAACACTACTGCTGGGTAGTAGCAACTCCACCTGTCTGATCGATTTAATATCTTAGTTGCATAAAAACCTTATTGCTATGATTTTTTCATTGCTCCAATAAGATTCTTGCAATTCAAGTGCAAGTTAGGTGATAACGTGAATAGACATGGCAGAAAATTCTGTGGAAACATTCCTACCTCACTTCATGAAAGCCATCAAAATCCCACCAGCGCCCTTCATTTCAAACTCCCTGTAAGCACCAGCCTGGGACAGCAGAGGTGCTTAACATCTCACTGAAAAGGGGAGGAAGAAACCTGGATATTACCACCCCCAGTCATCATCCTGAACTGGAAAAAACCTGAGGTGCTGAGCAAGCAATAAGAAGCGGCTGCCAAGACATAGCTAGTACGGGATTTTAAAAAAATCAGACTTGACAAATGACTAGAACACATCCTGTATATAAAAAAATCCTACATTCATTAACCTGATGAAATAGATCTTATTTCTATCAGGCTCTAAGACCTTAAGATGGGAAAGTATGTTATTTTCTTAATACTCTATGGAGTCATATTTCACAAGATCTAAAGAGCACCATGGAAATTTTATTATTTGGCATGCTGAAAGAAAAGGCTGTTTGTCAGAGGAAAACAAATGAAAACAGGCTCTACACAAGAATCACTAACACTTTCAACAAGTAACCCTCAAAAGGTAGGGAGTACGAGTAGTAGTAAATGCATAGCCAAGGACAACGGAAAGACACTGGACTTTTCACAGGCAGTGGTAGATAGCAAAACTTTTCCACTAGGGAAAGGGAGCAAACAGAGGTTGACAGAAGGATATCTACCACTGACATTTACAGCCACAGAAGTTGAAGAATTGATAACCTTTGGAACTGGACACATAGAATAACTTGCATAGCTAAGTAGAGAAAACACTTACAGCTTTACAACCTAACTGCTAAGCTCAGAGAGCAATCAAAAACCAGAAAGCAATGGCAACAGAGCCTACCATAAGCAAAAAACCAGAAAGCAATGGCAACAGAGCCTACCATAAGCACTGCCGGTGATGCTGTTGGTGGGGACGGCGTGTTTCCCGTTCTGAGTGACTGCCCGCACAGGGAGCTGATGCTGTCCAATGGTCACTGGAGCTGCCTGCTGAAGGATCGTGACTGTCTGTCCTGGAACTCCCTGTGCCATTTGACTGGCGACTGTCTGAATAACACGGCTGGCTGTAGGTATTGTGGCAAATGCGATTGTTGGCTTTTCATCCATGCCTGCTTAAAAGTAGAACAGACAACAATCATTTACCACCCTGGCGTACAAGCAGGCTTTATTCTCATTAACATTTTAGCAGTGATACATACCCCACGCTTACAAATGTGAAAATACCTCAGCACCACAAAGCCACTCGCCTTTGATGTGTCCTACAAGATTTACAGAGTGGGAACAGAAAGCATTGCTTCTCAGGCTGAGGCAGCTTAGTCACAAGAGTAACATGTAGTCTCCAAGGAGCTAAGAGTAATCCTAGAGGCCTAATACTGTGAGAAGTGCCCAGAACTCTTTAGGCAGGATCAGGCTCTATGCACACACACATTTCTGCAGGCTGATTCATACAGTGTAGTCAGCTCTGAGAAGGTAATGGTTCACTCACCCTGCTCCTTAGGGGAAGAACGCTGCAATCAGGTACATAAGAATAGGAAAGATTAGTCCCTCTGAAATGCTTATTTTGAAGCACATCAGAAGGTCAGGGATGAATATTTGAAAACAATAAAATATTCTCTATTGCACATATACTCTATCAATATTAAGAACATTTTTCTTAAGCCACCCAGCCAAAAAAAAAAAATTATAAACTTGACCCTTTGTCCTAAAAAGGCATCATCTCCCTTACTGGCACATTATAGCTGTGATATGGACAGCAGTCACTGCAAATCTCAGAGCTTACTTTGTAATTACAGGCAAATTGGCCTGACTCAATACCACACAGCAGGAGAAGGCATTAAGATCTTAAACAATGCCTGGAGCCAAAAGTCTGCAACAGCTTGCTGTCAGGCCTGCACATAGGTTGATTTACAAGGAGGCCACAGTTGCAAGCTTTTGCCAGCTATGGAAGTATGGGAAGAAACCAGGAGGAAGGAGAAAAAAGAAAGTTAAAAAAAAAAAAGGGAGGAAAGGAGGGCCGACTTCTTGGATAGACATAACTGTTTGAGAGCACTCAACCACTTATATCACTTCCCAGGACAAGTAAGGGGTCAATTCAGTGGGTATGTAACAGATACAGGACAGCCTCCTGCTGGGCACGCAGGAGAGGAGAGCCACTCTTCTCTTCCAAGGGCTCTGTGGGTCTCAAAGCAGAGAGGCAGGCAGGAAGCACAAACTCATTAGTCCCGCAGGAAAAGAAGACATCTCCCATTTTAACATTAGAAGACAGCAAGAGTGGAGTTAGATGGGACACAAGCATTGAGCTGAGACCTGCAGGCAGGCTGATGGAAAGCAGGGAGAGAAAAGGCAAGGAAAGCTGGGAGATTAGGAAGGAAAATAGAGCAACCAGGAAAAATAAAGGAAAAGGATATAGAATCATAGAATGCTTGGGGTTGGAAGGGACCTTTAGAGGTCATCTAGTCCAACCCCCCTGCAGTGAGCAGGGACATCTTTAACCAGATCAGGTTGCTCAGAGCCCCGTCCAACCTGACCTGGAATGTTTCCAGGGATGGGGCCTCCACTACCTCTCTGGGGAACCTGTTCCAGTGCTTCACCACCCTCAGTGTAAAAAATTTCTTCCTTCTATCCAGCCTAAATCTCCCCTCCTTTAGTTTAAAACCATTACCCCTTGTCCTGTCACCACAGGCCTTGCTAAAAAGATTGTCCCCATCTTTCCTCTAGGCCCCCTTTAAGCACTGAAAGGCCACAATAAGGTATCAGTAGGAATAAGAGAGTGACAAATAGGGAAGGAACGACTGACAGCAAGAACTAGTGAATGAAAGAAGGGAGCAGGTGACAGATAGGCAGCTGCAACTGCTAGCACTTCAGGAACATGTATGGGATCCAGACAGGAATTCCTAGAGAATGTGAGTGAAACTCGAGCAGGATAACCAGTGCTGAACTAAAAATGCCAGTGGTCCTGCTATTACTGTAAGAGGAGGTCTTTGCCATTTTTTTCTTTCCCTTGGAGAAGAACCATTGCCCCGCTGCCCACATAAAAGCAATCAAAGTACCAGTCTTGCTGCTGGTACAAAACACATCTATCTTGTAGCGCTAAGTCCTTCTGAAATGGTGAGCAGACAAGGTGTTGTCTAGATCACAGCAAGAGAACGTTTAACTCGCTAAATCCCCCAAGGCTGGAATTTCCAGCTTAGGAAAAAAAGAGGCCTTTGTTGTAACTGGTTTTTGAAGATTGCTTTAATGGGGCACTGCCTGCACTTCCAGAAGCACATGCTTTCCTCTAGGAATCCAGGCCTGCAGAAGAGAAGGGCTCAGTCATTTATTAACAAGGCCATACTGAAGCAGAGAGTTTCAGCCTTTCCCAGGCCATCTCTTTTGGCTAGAAAAAGCATACATTTCTATAGGACATCCAGCTGACCAATACACAGGCATAATATTGATATTGGGGATAACATAGATATTTAAAGCACTGCATGTTTCTTCAGCCTCCAAAGTCTGTTGTGTTTGTTCCCCACAGGAGACAGGGGAGCATAGCTGTCCTGCTCACTGGTGGAGACATCAAATGGATGAGCTCTTACTTGGTTTAAGTTTTACCTGGAGAAACAGCTTTTATTAAGGGCTAAGCACCCAGTGAGTGAAACAGCATTTGACCACCCACGCCCCACAAGCCTGCTCAAGACTTATTAGCAGAGTAGCAAGGGAGGTGAAAAGCTACCTCGGTGGTCACCAGCTAAGTCCAACACTGCTCCTGCAGCTTCATGAGCTCCTCCTGCTGTGCCCTGATTTGTGAGGATGTATCCGTTTGCAGAGTTTGCAGAGGAGGTCACAACTCTGACCATTGTAACAGTGGGAGCTTGTTGAACTACGTGAATTGCATGACACGAAGGCTGTTGAGAAGTCACTATTGATGCTGGCATGTACGCGACTGGTTTTGCCACTAGAGTAGATGGTCGGGGAGGAACAGCCATAATCACTGGCTGGGCACTGACTGGAGATCCTAAATGGAAGAAAGAAGCATGTATTAATAGGAGAGGCAAAAAGGCCTCCACTCATTTCACCAATGTGCTTCTAATCTGCAATACCCAGTCCTTCAGCATTGGCAGGAGTCCCTACACTCCTGGTAGGGAACAAAAAAATAAGGCTTCAGAAATATCACCTTCAATCTTCTCTTTCCTAACTTACAAAAACCTTACTTGCCACCTGAGCGCATTTCTATGAACAAAAACCACAAAAAAAAAAAATGAAGCTTTACTTAATGAGCTTTGCCTCCCAACTTTACCAGGAACACCCTATACATCGGGCCAGTTACAGCACAGCTGACAAGCAGATACTTATCAGGGCTTAACAAATTACCAAGGCCCTGGCCACAGCACCAGAGCTCTACGTAGCCAAGCTGATCTTATCCGGAAGGCTGGTAAATTAGTGTCAGTGAACTATGCACTACAGCAGCTACTCTGCTGTCAGTTCTTTAGAGCCACCTAGTTCAAGGTTAGCTCATGTGTTTCTACACATTCCTTTATGTCCTGCCCCCTCATCCAAAGACTAGTAAGAAAAAACGGCCTGAAGTTACATATGTATCTAACAACGAAGTGGAAAGAGCGAGCCAGATCCTCCTTTAACACACTGGCAGAAGCATTCCTGCCGTGTCCTCAGCATGGCACTTGATGCAATTGAACAGTCACCCTCTGTGAAAGAAGAGCTACTCACCAGGTGCACTCTGTGAATACCGATACTCTGGAACTGAGGCTAACTTTGACCCAAAGTCGTGATCATGTGGAATGGGTGAGCCCTCCCGTGACAGGCACTCTGGAGTCTGTAGGCCACTAGAGTGAGGGGACAGCAGGCCAGGGTGAGTAGGGGAGGCAGGAGCACTCCTGAAACACCAGAATGTAGTGTTGGCAAGTGTAGATGCATTTTGACCACAAGACAGCAGCAGAGACCAAGAGTTATCTCCAGTACAGGATTCTCTAGTAAGAAGGACAGCCTTTCTTCCACAGTACCCACTACAGTCTTGCTGGGAAGAGTTGAAAGGTACACAGTAACCTCACAAATGCTCTAGCACCAAATATTGTCATATTATTTCTTGCTAAAGGAAACTGGACCCTTCAGAGCACGCTTAACATTTGATTTTAAAACCCACTGCTGACAAGAGAAACTGGAAGTACCTCATGTTCAGATCAGTTTTATAATTTCAGGCCATTCTCAAAGGATCTTTGTCAGTGTTTGAGAGCAATGGGGAGAGGAAGAGAAAGAAAGAGGCCATGTAGATGCAAGTGTCTGGCCCTGCATGTGCTTAACAGAGCAGTTGCTCTCTCTTTTCCCCTTTGCCTCCCTCCCCAGCCACTTGGTTCCCACCTCTGGTCCCATGTGGCCAAACATGTGAGGAATTAAACATTTCGTAAATGACAAACAAGATAGAGAAGCTGATCAGCTGAAAACCTCTCCTCCTGTTTCCCCGCATTTTAACAGACAGAAAAGAAACAAGGTGTGGGAGGAATGTTACATGAAATTGCTTCAGCTAGCACTGAATTGCGAGTCTTATCCTCACACCTACGGGGCTCAGAGAAAGCTGTCATTGCACACAGCTCCTCTTTTGCAGTTACACCGCTGACTGGAGCGGCTGCACAGAACACTCCCCATTGCTTCACTGCTGACAACCATGATCAACCTGATCTTCCCTATAGGAGAGTGTTTTAAATACCACAAAAGTTATTCCCACTATGATCTAATCCACATCTTAACACAGCTTTCCTGAAATGAGATTGGCATCTGAAAACACTTACTCCAGTGATAACTGCTTTGAATTTCTTTGAAATGATGCCAAAACAAGTATGTTATTTGATGCATTTTTGCAGTTTGGTTCTGGTTTGTTTTTTTGGTAAACACTTAAGAAGTCGGAACAATTTTCAGATTATGCCTCAAGGACTATCTAACTATATTACCTCTCAAACTATAAACAGCAGTAAAGTTTGCTCACTGTACTTCAGGAGAAGTTTTTGTTTGTTTTCTTTGTAATGAGTTTGGCACAGAGATTAGAGGAAGTTGAAGTTACCTGGAGGAGAGAGGCCCAAAAGGTGTTCGGAAGCAGGACACTCCTCTTTGCCTTCGTTTTCTAAATGCTTGCTCTACTAGTTTGGCTTCAGAGGCAGGGTCAATTCGCCAAAAGGAGCCCTTTCCAGGTTCCTCCTGGGAGCGTGGGACTTTAATAAAGTAACGGTTCAAGGAGAGGTTGTGTCGAATGGAATTCTGCAGGAAGCAGAGGAATGAGATGATTATTTTGCCATGAGGAAGCA